>PVLC010034106.1:0-17095 GCA_004027655.1 Graphiurus murinus
AAAAAAAAAAAAAAAAAAAAAAAAAAAAAAAAAAAGAAAAGAAAAGAAAAAGAAAAAGGAGAAACCCTAGATAAGCAAAGAAATTGACTTCATTGAAGGGGATAGACATGGGGGGGGCACCCTAATGCACATGATGTACTTTCACAAATATATCAAAGTCAATCACTAAACTGAACTTGAGAAGGAGGGAGGGTGAGGGAGTGGGGTGGGAATCGGGGAAGGGGTTAAATGAGAAAAGTGTGCGTGTATGCCTTTACCAGCTTGTACCTAACAAAGATGTATGATTATAATGCACCACTTAAAAAAAAAAAAAAAAAAAAAGTAACAGTGGTACGGCAGAGAAAATAAGGAGAACCTAGACAGTGATGTTCTGGTAGGTGGATGGGCCAAGTTGGAAGATAAGAGCTAAAAAACTCTAAAATCCTTGTATTTCTCATGATTAAAAGAGAAATATTCAGCTAGGTGTGCATACCCATAATTTCACTACTTGGGAGACTGAGACAGGAGGATTGCTGGTTCAAGGCCAGCCTCTGCAACTTAGCGAGACCCTGTTTCAAAATAAAAAACTAAAGTAGGTCTGAGTGTGTAGCTAAGAAGTAGAATGCCCCAGGGTTTCATCCCCAGTAATGCACAATAATAAATAAATGAATAAATAAATAAATAAATAAATAAATAAATAAATAAATAAAATATTCCAAATAAATTGTATTCTCTGAAAAATAGCCATCAAATGTATAATTTTCAAAACACACATTAAAAATGGTGAGTAAAACAATCTCACTCAAACTCAATCTAATATGATTGATCTACTATATTGTAAAAGAAAACTAGGAAAAAGTCAATGGAGTGATACTGGCATAATAATGTGTTTTCTCTGAGAACATAAATTGATTGATGTCTCAAGTCTATATTTAAAATAGTTCTTCAAAATTATAAAAACATTAAAGGCAACTTGCAAAATAAAATCAGTATAAAATTAGCAATAGCTCTTAAATTTCAAAGCTACTTAGTAGTAATTTATTATTATCAACAGCTATGAAGTCAAACAGATTTGACATAATTGCATCTGAATACCTCATTTAGAAATAAGGAAATATATTTAAAGTTAATTACTAAATTATTAATATAAGTGAGGGAGAATTTCAAAATAACACCCAGTGCAAGTGGGTTTATGAAGAAATAGTAACCAATTAAGTCCCAAGTTTTTATTTCTGTGAATATTTCAACAAAATTGACAAGTGCATCAAAATAGGTTGGAAATCATAATTTAGAGCTTAGCTGTCCTTTGTTATCATGGAGTGTATAGCTGTTTTGTGACATTTTGGAGAGAATTAGAGTCCACCATGTATGCACTGGTGTGCTACCCTTAGTAGGAACTTCATAATTGGTATTTATCCTGATTTTCAACTACTTCAATCCAGTTACATCCACATGCTTCAATTTATAAAAATAAAATTATGTTCTAAAACACATCATACAGGGATTCTTTTTCCCTTCTCTGTAAAATGAAAAGTTTGATTGACATAGTAATGTTTTTTAATTTGCTCAGTGCCTTAAGTGTCTACAGTTAACATTCCTATGAGAAAAAATGATACACCAGTCAAGAAATGCCCTTGACAGAGTTTTCATGGAGAAATATGGCAAGACAGGAGCTTGGGAACACAAATGAATTAGGGGTTGTTGGTTTTTTATGGAGGCTGACTCTGCCTCCTGCTGGCCCACTTCCTACATCACTGTGTTACTTCTCACTGAGGCGCTGTTTGCTGCAGGAGGTTGTATGTTAAGCAACTACTGTGTCCCTACAGAGCACTGGGCTCCACTCTGAAGCTTCTCTTGTCCTATATTTGCGTTCCTGCTCATTTTTTAGCTCAGTGTCTTTCCATTATGCCGACTATATACTTTTGAACTTCCTGGTTAATTATTGAGCAAATTTGAATTTTCCAGCTATTTCAGACTTTTTAGTCCCAAGACTACTATCAGATGACAAATGTTTTGTTATTGTTTTTGTTTTTCTTTGCTGGATAATAGAAGTTTTCCAGAAATCTCTTCACTGATTAAGTATTCAGTTCATAAAGGTACTTTGTGTGAGCCCAAGCCTATTTGTGCCTTTTTAAGAGATAAAAACTGTTATAAGTTTTTTAACACTGTCACCTGTTTTGAAATTTATTTAAGCAATGACAATGTGCAATAAAAATACAAAAATGCGCATACATTCAGTTCTCCCACAAAGCTTGTCTTTTCCTTAAACATTTTAAAATATAGTTCTGCAATTAGAACTATATTTTCTCTTAGCAGACTCCAAATCACTGTTATGCTTAAAAAAAAAAAATAAAAATAAGCCGGGTCCATTGGTGAATGTCTGTAATCCCAGTACTTGGAAGACTGAGAAAGAAGAATCACAGGTTCAAGGCCAGCCTCAGCAACTTAGGAAGGCCTTCACAACTTAGTGAGATCACATTTCAGTATGAAAACATAAAACAGGTCTGGGGGTATTGCTTGGAGTATAATGCTCCTGGGTTAAATCCGAAGGAAAGGAGGGAGGGAAGGAGGAAGGGAAGGGAATTGTTGTGGAGTGAGAGAGGTGGTCTAGGGGAGGTGGGAGAGGGAAGATAAATGAAGGAATCACTTCCTTTGACATTCTGCACACGTGTGAGGATACCAATGCTAATTTCAATGCCAGAGTGGGAAGGGGAGGGAACGAGGAGGCACCAGGGGTGGGAAGAAGCTCACCAAGCGCTGTGTGCATGTATGCCACTATCACTCTGAACTACATTATGATGTGAGACTATAAATGCACAAATAAAAGTATTTTTAAAAAAGAAGGAAAATAGTAGCATTTCTTAGTTGTCCACATGCTAGATGTTTGCTAAAGACTATGTGTAGAGTTTATAAAACTCTGAGTCCTACAACTTTGAGAGGCAGCCTGAGGTAATAAGGTCAGAAACCTGAATCCTGGAGCTGAACTTTCTGAATTTATACACCAGCTCAACTACTTACATGCTAACATTAACAAGGTGGCAAGTACCCTATGACTTAGTTATTTCAGCCAAATAAGAGCTCATAACAATACTGTTTGCTAGGATCAAATGACATCCCGTGTTCACATTTATGCAGAGGCGTGATTCGTTTGTAGGAAAAGAGGAAGAAGCCTCAGCTACCACTTGTTGTCCCACATTGGACCACATATTTATGAACTGCCTATGACATGTTAGGTAGTATTTGGGTAATGTAGATTTTTGGGAAGCACCTTGTAAATGATAATGATTGTTGCTCCAACTGGTTTATCGAGCTAGGCATATCGATTCTCAAACCCAGCTCTTTTAGTCTGTGCTCTTGTAAGTTTAGCTAGATGGTATGGTTCAAATATGTTTGCATAAGCCTGAACGTAAACATTCAGAATTGGTTCTCACATCATCATGGACAAACGTTGTAGCATACTTTAAAAGCATCCTTCTTTCACTTACTACAGCCTAAAACACCTACGATGGTGGCTCAATATTTAACTCCCTAAAGATTGTCCAATGTGACATCATATTAATTATATGTTCATTGAAAATATCTTCCTGGAAAAAATTGTGGTACATTTCCTACAAAAACCCAATTAAGATGGTGACTAACACTAATATAAAAAAAAAATCTTATGGTTTTATTAAAAATCTTATAAAGAGGGACTAGGTAGCTAGGAAACATTTATACCAAGAAGATTCAGTTTTTTCATGTTCTTACATACAAATGTGACTTTTGACAGAGCACATGTCTAAATCTGTAACAACAGAATTATTACTTTCAATCTGAAGTATCCTTCAAACTAAATGGAATTTTTAGAATATGAAATTAATCGTCTATTTACTACTACTATGCGACATTTATTCCCAACTTGGCTTAAAGTAGGTTGTCACTAAACAGGAAGGATAGAACAAGAAGGAAGGAAGGAAGGAAGGAAGGAAGGAAGGAAGGAAGGGAGGGAGGAAATTTGTTAGCTAGTTCATGAGTTTCGGTATGGTTCTGCTCTGCCAGCATTTATTATCAAGGTTATTTCCTGAAATGCACAATGTTCACACTTAGCTGAGAGATTTAATTTAGATTTCCAGAAGTTGAGAACTAAACTTTTACTATGCAAGTCATTTGGCTTGAAATGCCTGAAATACAGCTTCATTCCAAAATGCAAACTATTTTACCTACATTTTTAAAGTAGTGAGAAAAATGTCTGTTTCTAGACTTGACATTCATCAGGGTTGCTTCAAGGTTCATTTAGACTAGCTTGTGATGAGTTTAAAAAAAGTATAAATTGAACTTGGGTACAAAATATCAAAAATTACTTAGCATATTGCCAGCTAAAATGTTAAGATTTACATGCAGTAAAATAGGAAATATGAGAAGAAAAAGTGTAAAAAATAATAAATATAGAACTTTTTGAAATAATTAGTCAAATGGAATAAAACTGACAAGAAACTATAAACAGAGATGTCATCTATATATTAATTATACCACATGGCTTCAAACAGACACAGAACAAACTATTCATTAACTAAAATCTGGAATATTATCAACTAAGATTACTTTGGTGTCCATTTTGTGATAATATCATGACCTCTAGATTCTACACATCTAAATGTCATAGTTAAGAGGATGTAGATTCAGATAGTACAAATTATAGTTTAATATAAAATGATATCATCATTGAAATTTAAGTTTTAAAACATGCAATTATTTTATTTTATTTTTTTTTTTTTGCAGTACTGGGGATTGAACTCAGGGGCATTCTACCTCCGAGCTATACCCCCAGCCCTATTTTTCATTCTTTATTTTGAAACTGAGTCTCACTAAGTTGCAGAGTGCCTCACTAGGTAGCTGGGGCTGGCCTTGAACCCGGATCCTCCGGTCTCAGCCTCCTGAATGCTGGGATTACAAGCATGTGCCACCACGCCCAGCAACATGCAATTATTTTAATTAAACATCTTATTTTGGGATAATTCCCATGAAGTTTTATGAAAACACAGAGAAATCCCAAGACACTCTTACTAGTCCCTCCAATGGTAACATTTGAACTATAGTACAAGCTCACAAATGGGATATCAACGTTAATATAGTCAACTCTGAATCTCATTATGATGTATGATTACAATATACCAATAAAAGTATACTAAAATGTAGTCAACTGAAAAAACATTTCCATTATCAAAAGTATTGTTTACATCATTCAAGTTGTCCTTTTAGACCTCCATTTACTTCTTTCCCATCCCTATCCCTGCTTAATCATTCGCAATCACTGACCTGTTATCCATTAGTTATAGTTTAAAGATGGCGGGAATAGAGGAAGGCAGTGGATTTTGGTTGCCCCCAGAATCTGAACTCAACCAGTGGGAAAACTGTTTCTTGGCAAGAGACGAAAAGCAGTCAGAACTCAGCATAATAAAGACAGTCAAAATATGGTGAGTTTGACATAGCACAGAGATCAGAGGACTAAAAACAACTCATCTGTTGAGTAGAGAGTGACCAGTGGCACCATCTTGGTAGTCCAAGCCAGGACCAGCAGCTCTCAGAGACCAACTCCAGCTAAGAAGAAGCTGAGTCTTACCCAGCCAGTGATGGAAAAGAACCAATACCAAGAGCACACACATTCTTTTTTCCTTTCCACACTGAATATCTCAAGAAGCAACTCCCCAGACTGCCTGGGCAGACTGCCCAGAGAACTCCTATGGCTGAAGCTGAACTGGTCTGGACTGAGAAACAACAGAACCTTCCTGCAGGAACCTGAGTGGCTACAATGGAGCTCATCTAGATAGTGAGTTATAAACTGCCCCAGCGGGAGCCTGCATTGTTACAGGGACTTGCATGGCAGCAAATAAACCCATGAGGTCTGAGGTTTAAAACCACCCCTGCAGAGTGAAACCTACTCAATCAGACCCCAAAGCTCAGAATATTAAAACAAGAATAAATGGGATGGCATGAAACTAAAACGTTTCTGTTTATCAAAGGAAAACATCAAGACTCTAAAGAGAAAACCTACAGAATGAGAAATCTTTGCAAAATACTCCCTTGATAGAGGACTAATATCTAGAATACACAAGCTGGGCTTGGTGGTGCATGCTTGTAATCCCAGTACTTGGGAGGCTGAGACAGGAGGATCCAGATTCGCAGCCAGCCTCAGCTACTTACTGAGGTCCTCCACAACTTAGTGAGACCCTATTTCAAAATAAATAATAATAAAAAAATAGAACTGGGGGTGTAGCTTGGAGGAAGAATGCCCCTGGGTTCAATCCCTAGTGTTGCAAAAAAGGTAAAAAATAATAAAAATAATAAAAAAAAACAACAACGACAAAAAAATAGAATACACAAAGCAAGAAAAAAGACTTAACACTAAGAAAACAAATAGCCCAATTAAGAAATGGGTAATTGAACTAACTGCACTTCACAAAAGAAGAAACATAAATGTTCAATAAATATATGAAATTCAACACCATCAGCAATCAGGGAGATGCAAATCATCCTACACTGAGGCAGGTCGCATGGGGCTGGTGGCTGTCAGCACCACAGCACCAGAGACCTCCAACAAAGGATCAGTAGATGACTGTGAAGCCAGTGACTACAGGCCATTGTCAAAAGCAGTTGGCATTTCACTCCGTGCTCAATGATTCAGCTACTCAAATGACCCAGCCAGATCGGGTGGCGGTAGTTGAACCTTCCTCTTCCTGAGGGATTCTGGAGAGTCACTCATCAAGATGGTAAGTTAAAAAGCATCCCAGCGGGAGATGACCTTGCATGGCCGCAGGGACTTGGGAGGCAAGGAATAGACTCACAGGGGTCTGAGACTTTGCAAATCACCCCTGCAGAAGTGGGGGTGGGGCTACTGTTGAACACAACAGAAACATGAATTAGGAGACAGCCCCTAGAGACATTCAGATGGGAAGGACCTACAGTCCACAGTTTGACAAGCCCTTGTAGGATCTCCAGGGAACACCACAGGACACCCAGATGGATGTGTGTTGTCTAGGGGGAAATAACTCAGCTCACCCAGCTGAAGCTCAGAAAGCAATATGCTTGTGCCTGGCTGTGTTTGGGTGCGATAAGCACCAATGCCAGAGGCCGAAAAGGGCACACATGATTGCAACCACCCAGAACAGCAGTGGTGTCCCTGGGGCTAAAATACTGAGCCACCCAAGTCTCAGGCTTAGAACTGTACAACCTCTCCCTGCCAGAGCTTGGACCTTGGGTAAAAAGCGATGGCAGTGCCATCTTGGTCAGGAGGCCAGGGCCCTGGCAGGGTTTCATTTGATCACAGCTACAGGCTGGGAACTCAGTGCTGTCTCTGGCAGCAGTTTGTCCCGGTTATACGTGCATACTAGTGACTGATAGTACCTCACATGATTGTAACAAGCAGATCAGGGGCAGTGTCTCAGGGGCCATCAAGCTTAGTGAGCAGGGCCACAAACAAAAAGAATTCTGAATGTTGATCTTCAATATGATGAAAGGCCTCAAGAAAGTGTACAGGAAATAAAGGATAAAATTGACGCTCTAAGAAAGAGCTAGAAAGAGGCTATGAACAAAATGAAAGAGTCAATAAATGAATTAAAGACTGCAGGAACCCCAGCAGGCTAGACCACATGGAAAACAGGCCATTACTTTTGGAAGACAGTTCATTCAAAACTGAAAACAGAGTCAACGATATACAGAAGACATTACAACAACACAACCTAAATATCCAATAACTGTGGGACAATATGAAACATCCTAACTTACAGATAAAAGGCATTGAAGAAGGTCTAGAAGCACAAACCAAGAGTATCAGAAACCATTTCAGAGAAATAATTTCAAAGAATTTTCCAAACATAGAGAAAGATTTGGACATCTACATACAGGAGACATACAGAAGATTCTTTAAGACAAGATCAAACAAGGACTTCCCCATGCCATGTAAAAATCAAAATGATTAACATAGAGGCCAAGGAAAGAATCTTAAAAGTAGTGAGAACAAAAGAGTGGGTGACATTCAGGGGAAAAACAATAAAAATCACTCCAGACTTCTCAATCTAAATCATGAATGCCAGGAGGGACTGGCATGATATACTCCAGACTCTGGAAGAAAACAATATCCAAGTAATACTGCTATATCCAGAAAAAGATATCATTTAAAAATTGATGGAGAAATAAAAACATTTTAAGACAAGCATAAACTTAAAGAATTCATGACTACCAAAATAGCACTAGAAAAATATTTTAAGAAATAAAACACAAAGAAGAAAAAAGAAGCAAATTTTAGAACCAGAGAAGAGGCAAACTCCACAAGGTGGGCAACTAAGCAAAGGAGAAATACCACTAAATTAAACAGAAAAGAGAACTCAAAATAACAAGAAATAAAAAATCATATTTCAATAGTATCACTGAATGTCAAAGGTCTTAACTTCCCAATTAAAAGATATAGATTGGCAATGTGGATTAAGAAACATAATTCAACTATATGCTGCTTGCAGGAAACTCACCTTACAGCCAAAGATATCCATATGCTAAAGGTGAAAGGATGGAAAAAGATATGCCATGCAAATGGAGACTGAAAACAAGCTGGGTAGCAATGCTCATAACTGACAAAGGAGACTTTAAGCTAAAACACATCAGAAGAGACAAAGCAGGACACTTCATAGTGTAACAATCCAACAATTAGATATAATGATAGTGGGTGTAAATGTGGGTGCACTCATGTTTGTAGAACAAATTCTTTAGGGCATCAGGTCTCAAATAGACCCAGATACAATAATATTGGTAGACTTCAACACACCACTCATGTGACTAGATCAATCCTCCAGACACAAGATGAGTAAAGAATCTTTAGACCTAAAGAACACTTATACTAAAACTCAATAACTTTCCAAAGGGAGTAAAGTTAGAATATTATAATAATACATGTATATTCATGTTTATAACAGCACAATTTACAATAGCCAAATTATGGAACCAACCTAGGTGTCCATCAACAGATAAATGAATTACAAAATTATGGCATATACATACAATGCAATTGTACTCAGCAATAGAGAAGAACAAAATTATGTCATTTTCAAGAAAATCAAAGACCTGGAGAACATTATATTAAGTGAGATTAGCCAGTCACAGAAAGTGATAGGTCACATGTTTTCTCTAATATGTGCAAGCGAGGGAGTAACTGGATATAAGAGGGACAAGGACTCCAGATAATGGAGGAGAAACCTCAGTGGAGCGAGGGAGGTTGTCTAGGGATGGGTGTGGGAGAGAGGGAGAGTTAAGGAAGGAAACACTTCCATGGCATTATATGGACATTACGTACATAGGTGAGAATACCAACGCCAATCTCAATATAATGTATGGGGAAGAGGGATAGTGGGGAGGGACCCAAGGGAAAATCACCAACTGCTGTGTGCATGTATGTCACTATCACTACTTACTACCTTAGGATGTGTGACTATAAGTCTATAATGTACTAATAAAAGTATAAAATGTAGTTATAACTTAAAAATAAAGAGATAATGTTATATGAAAGGCATCATACAATTTGCAATTTTTAAGAATCATCTTTGGCTCAATATTATTTATTTTGAGATTTACCCAGGTAATTACAAATTTCAATAATTTGTTCTGCTTTATAGTTGAATTATATTTCATGGCATGGATGTACCATGGTACGTTTATTCACGTACTGAAGTACACATGGGTTGCTTCTACTTTTGGACTGTTACAAATAATGCTGCTGTATACATTACATGTCCAAGTTTTTGTGTGAACATAAAACTTCATTTCTTTAGGATAAATAACTAAGAATGCAATTGCTAGATCATATGGTAGTTGCATGTTTAATTTTGTTTGTTTAGGAAACTGCCAAACATTTTATATTCTCACTAGCAGTGTATGAGTGACCAGTAATATGTCCTACCAATAATTTAGTGTTGAAATTATTATGTTTTATCCACTCTTATTGGTGTGTAGTGGTTTTAATTGTGAACTTAGCTTGTATTTTCTAACAGCTAATGATGTTTCTTTGTGCCATCTCTGTGTTCTCCTCAGTGAAATGTCTCTTCATGGATTTTGCTTATCGTCTAGTTGCACTGTTTAACATTTTATTTGCTGAAACACTTCAGTAAGGTGTTATTTTCATTGCCTGAACATATTGCTTGTTACTTAATAGAGTTTATCCATCACTGGAAGGATAGAATATGTAATTCCTCGAAAAACTTAAAGGAAAGTCAAAGCTGAAGTGAAGGACAGAGGCTGTAAATTAGTTGTGCTTATGGTGAGAATCTTCATCCTCCCTTTGTACCACTGGAACAAACATATTCATCATTCTCCCATTGTCTGAGATTTGGGTTGGCCCCAGTTTAGGGCTTTTATAAATTCTTCTTTGAGTACATTTGCTTATGTTTCCTGGACACATAAACAACTATTTCTCTAAAGAACATATGTGTCAGTCATCATTCCCACTGCTGTAATCCAAAATACCAGACCACCACCACTTAAAGGAAGGAAATTTGCTCAGAGTTCTGGAGATTTTAGAGGTTCTGTCCATGTTAGGCCATGTGAAACATGAGGAGCTCGAGGCATGGCAGAGGGAGCAGAAACAGAAGAATGCAGGGACTCTGCTCTCACATTATGAGGCTGGAAGAGAGAAAGAAAAGGGAGAAGGACCATATATAACCCCCAGGGCCCTACCCTTAGGGATCGTCCTCAGCCACCAAGCCCCACCTCCATCATGGCTGCCTTATCTATCTGAGGTCTAGGAGGGCAAGTTAAATCCAAACCATAACAATATACAAAGAAGGATTATAGTTATTCAATAGGATATGTGCAGCTTCAAAATTGTATTTACTATTGCCAAATTATTTTCCAAAATTGTTATTGCAATTTGTATTTCTACCAGAGTGTACACAAATCCTTCATTGTTTATTCCACAATTGTGGATCCTTGGGATTTTCTTTGTAATGTTTGCTCAGCATTTGGGCATGCAATAATATCTCCTTGTAATCAAGATTTGCATTATCCTGGTCACTACATTGTCAGAGCATCTCATCACATGCTTAGTGGGCATTGTATTGTCTCTCACACTAATATCTTTTGGTTATTTGTCTATGCTTTAATAATAGTATGTATGAGCTCTTTATTTATGGAAGCAGTAGTGTATGGTGGTTGAAAATAAAAGTTATAAAGCTTAAATCTTGTGATTTAATCTGACTCATGTAAAGGCCAGAATCAAGACTAGAGGTTGAAGAGATAGATTTCTTCAGGAAAAGACACCCTTCCTCTTTCAAAATATGTAGCAAGGCACATGTTTGGTGGTGAAAAATGTATATCAAGGTTATATACATAAAACTAAAAAATGTATTGCCTAATATATCTATCATTCTATTATCTTGCTTGTATTTGGTGCTTTTAAGAAGAACTGACACTCTAGTAACAAAGTGACAACCTTTTTTTCTCAGCACAGAGTTCCTAAATGAGTTGTGAGCAGCAACGTGTCACATTAATGCTCTTCTGTCTGTGCAGCACAGTGAGGATTTAAACATTCATCATGTAGGGGGTGGAAGATAATGCTTTTTAATGGAACATGTCAACAGATCTCAGTGGTCTTCCTTTTCTTTTAAAACCAACATCTTAGTTTTACTTAGTTATGCATCTGCCATGAACGACTCCCCCCTGACAACATCCCACCTTTCTAACATGATGTTCTAAAGGACAGACACCATTAGCCAGGTTACAGGAAGCAAGCAATAGCTATGATGTAAGCTTAGTGTCTGACAGATCTCATCAAGGCTCAGCCATCAGTGACTTCAGGTGAAAAGTTCTGCACACAGCCATCCAAACAGACAGTGAAAACAAACACGTGCTGTGAGTGTTGGCACCAAGAAGGGAGGGCCATTAAGTGGAAACACAATGACAACTACCATTTAGAAAGTAACATATACTATTTTGGATAATGCATGCATTAATATATGTATTAACATATCTATTTTTAACAGAAAAACTAAATATTCTAAGTTCTACTCTTTCTTCCTTTTCTTTTTCTACAATACTTTTATTGGTACTCTTAAATTACACATTATAGTGAGATTCAAAGTCCTACAAACACGCATGCACACAGGTCCCACCGTTACCCACCGCTCCCCATATACAACAGCTAGATGGGTAGTGATACCTTCGCACGTGGGTACAGCATCATTTGACATGTTTCTTTCATCAGTTCTTCCTTTCCCCCTCTCCACCTGTCTCTCCCTTCCACCATCTATTAGTAACTCTCCTCAATTATCTATTTAGCTTCCACATATGAGATAAAACATTGGGTGATTAATAGAAAAACTTATTTATTCAAATGTTTTATACTTTGCAAAGCACAGTTTCGCATTATTATAGCATTTGGTGATCTCAGAAACTATTTATATTATATTATATTATGACCGTCTATATATGTAGAGAAGGAAACTTCTGGATGCTGTTATTTGCCCAAGATGATGAATAGTTACTGGTAGAGCTGGGATTCAAATCCGAGTCCCTCTCTGGCTACATGGTCAGTGATCTTTTATCACATCCAAAGGTCTGCTGTGGTTCTATGTTGACTGAATACTTCACACTACAGGAAATAATACTTATAGGTTATGGTGTATTAATTAGATTAGGGGAAAAAGGGAGGAAAATGCACCCAAAGGCAAGGATAATCCCTCTGCTTAGGAGTGGTGTCATTTGAAAATAGCATCTACCTATGTTTTAGAAAAATCGAGCACCTGATACCTTGAAAATACTCAAAAGGGGATAAAAACTAAAGCAAAAGAGTGAGGCCAGAAACTTTGCTTTAGACAGAATCCTGTGTGAAAGTTTGCTATTTATTTTTCCTTTTATATTCTTAGTACAGCCATATTCAGTTTCTAGTTTTATTTCCTTTCGTAGCTTCTACAACTTTAGGTTCAACTCTTCTGTAGACACTATGAAATACGCATGAGCCCTGTGTTGGTGTTTTTGTTTTGAATTAACAAATGAGACCATAGGGAAATGTAGTGTCCCTCTCATCAAAACTGTGTTAAAAATAGCATGGTGATTGTAGAATTCATCAACCCTCAGGTTCTTACACTCATAAGCAGCATCTAGAATACAATAATCAATGGTGAAAGCTATTGATAGCAGTTGAAGGGGAACTTCAATAGGCTGATGTTGAGAAGCAGCTATGAGTTATAACTAAGTAGTGCATAGAAAAATATTCCTAAAGGTGGGGAAGTAGGGCGTGGTCTGGGGGAAGCCCCACAAGAGCTATGTGCATGTATGTCACTATCACTAGGACTTACATTATGATGTAAGACTAGCATGCACCAATACAAGTATTTTAAAAAGAAAAATATATAAAAATTTAAAAAAGTAAAAACATTCTCATAATATAAGAAAATGGGTACTTCAAAGGGGAAAGGAGATAGCACTTCTTATTAGACATAAATTTCCAAAATGTCATGATTTTATCCATAATGCTTCTTCTACATTCTATTAGCACTCCTAACTTTCTTCATCAAAATTAACAAGGAAGGTGTTTCAAGTGTTTTTGTCATATGAAAAGATATTAAGAAAATTAGGGTAACATTGTACATATATACAAAAGATATTCAATGCCTCATTTCATAGTGTTATTATTTTCATAAATTTTACCTTGCACAGGATTAATTTTATTGTCATTATTAAATAGCTACTAAATAAAGTGCTCGTTACATTCATCAGTACATGTACAGATTATGCATTTCCATGGATGTATTCATAGGAAGTTATAAGAAAGAGGAATTAGTAAATTTTATTTGTCTTCTCTTTTATATATTTTCAGAGAGATAATCATATATGAGAAATGGATAAGTTGAGTACCGTGCCTTGTATAATGATTCTGATCTTAGACATTCACACTGAAGTTAAATTTAATTTTAGGTTTTTTAGTATGTGTATAAAATAACATATAATCTGGAACTACCACTTCCCTAGTGATCTAAGAAAATGAAAGGATTTTATGGTATAGACTTACCAGGCATTCTGACCAGTGTACTCCTATGTGCTGCTTCTACTCACTATGTTTGCATTCATAAAATATTCTCTTAAGTTTAATGGTTTCCAAGATACTTAGGAAAAACAAATATTTGTGGCTGGAAAGTGTAGAGGAGAAGAAAGGGGTTATTTTAAAGAAAGAAACTTATATCAGAGAGTTCTAATGAAAAATAGAAGGTATTTCATCTCAGCCAAAGATGAATTATCTTGAATTCCAAGTCAACACTCTGCCCTTAATCATTGTATGAAGTATACAACCATTTTTCAAGTACTGAGATATCTGTTTAAAAGTATATTATGAGTTTTTCCAAATGGTGTTTATTAGTACTACATGAATAGAGTAGGAATAAAATAGCATAAATGCATTATAAAATCACTGCTTACTATAGATCTGTAAAAATAAAGCTGCTCACAATATCTCCACATCTAAGTAAACACAGTAAATTGAACAAGTTTCATTTATATGCTCCCCTCATAATTTGTTTTCAAATGGAGAAACAAAATATAAAAGGAAAAAAAGCTCCTCTAATTCTATTTATGTTCTTAATTTATCTTCTGCTTAGACATTTAAAAACTCTAAAGAAACATTTGCAAAAACCTTAGCTTGTTTAGTGCCATTTGAAGTTATTTTATGTTTTGCAATGTGTGTGTGTGTGCGTGTGTGTGTGTGTGTGTGTGTTTGTGTGTGTGTTTGTGTGTGTTCTTTTGAATACAAAGGAAAATAAGTTCCATTTCTAATGAATCCAAGAAGATTATTCATTTCAATGTTCTATCTTATAATTTGGGAATTTTCTGAAACCTGATTTAAATGAAAAACTAAAAAAAAAGAGACTATGGGATTTTCTCACTATTCTTTCCTCATTTAAGAGTCAAATGCACCTCTATCTTTGGTAAGATTTTGTGTGCTAAATAGCCCACCCAGTGAAGTAAAAGTGTCAAAATAACTCACTAAAAATATGAACCCTAAAATACTTGAGGCTCATGAATGCTGATGAAAAGAAACCCACAAATTCACACAAAAATATTATTTCAGCCTCCTTTTTAACCTCAAGCCTCTTTGCCATTTCAGTTGCTGGTACTCGGAATAATGATCCCTCAGTTTATAAATCTAATGGCCTCTTGCCACCGATTGGTTGGCATAAAACAGGACACGCAATGACCAGTGATAATCTGTGGGTGCAGTAACTAGCACCCTGTGAATGGAAAATAAAATTTATCAGCACTTGAAACCCAAAACAAAGCCTTCAGTGATTCATTCATTGTATATTTAATTATAAAGAGTTAATACATATGGTCTGATCCATAAAGGAAATTCATAAATAGTTGACCAAATTCATAAAAAGGACAGGAATTTATCCAAGTCCACTTTTAATGGCTTTTTATTTTTCCATTCTGAGGGAATAATATTGACCATACCATGATATGGGGCCTTAAATTCACAACACAGAAGTACTCTTTTTATATAGAACCTAGATTCTTTCTAGATTGCAAAAGTAATTCCATTGTCAGCTGTTACTCAAAAATTTCTTCCAAATATTCTCTTTCATAAATCAGTTTTATTATATGCTTACATATTTTTCTCTCCATTTATGTTTAATTTTTGGGAATTTGTCTTTTTTTCCTAACAAATATGTCCTGCAATAAAATACTCATAATAGAGACACAAAAATAGAATGCAACTGTATTGTATTATTATGATTAGATATAGAATGATATAGACTATATAGAAGGGTTCAGGGTTGATACAGTAAAATCATGAGGATCGTAATGAATAGACGAATCACTGGAATGGATTTTTCTGGGTGGTGGCCAGGGCAGTAGGGTGTGGCTAGAGAGAGAAGGTCCCTGGGGGCGTGGCCTTGGGGGTTATATATGATTCCTCTTCTCTGCTTGTGTTTCTCTGCTTTTGGTCTCCATGATATGCGCATCATGGCCGTGTGCTCTCCTTCTCTCTGCTTCTTGCCTCAATGCCCTGGGATCCTAAGACTCTGGCCTCACAGGGGGTGAACCCAGAATCTACAGAACACCGTGAGCCAATAAATCTTCCTTCGTCTACATTGTACGGTCAGGTTTACCAGGACACAGCAGTGAGGATGTTAGGACTGAGACATGGATCTTCAAGATAGTGGCAGGAAGTTGGGTCACAAGAAAGTATTTAAAGCTGAGTTTAGAAAGATGTTCAAAATTTGGATATGCCAATATGCGTGTGTGAGAGAGTGCGTGCCTGTATGTTGAAGAGAAGAGAGGGAGGAAAGAGTTATTCCAGTAGTCAGAAAATACCTGAATTTTGGAAAGACATGAGTATGGAAAAGGTGTGGTTAAAACATACAACTCTACATGGATAATATATAGTGATATTTGCTTGATGAATATTTTAAGGAAAATACTAAGTTTGGTGATGCTGTTAAGGAAAGACTATGTTTGGAAAAGATGAAGAATGATGTCCCTCACTAGAGAAAGAAGGCTCCCAAAGTACCACTAATGGGGCTTGGAGACAGGCACACAGCAGCTATGTTAATGAGGGATAATATAACTCATAAGAGTCTAAAATTGGTTCCTTGGGGAGTAAAATATTAAATATGACAATGGTTTATATGCTTTCAAATTTCAACGTTATACCCAAAGTTTTTCTTCAATATTCACCAATATTTAATTAATCTCCTTGGGTTTTCTTGGATATCACATGAGCAGCATTGATCTGGAGTTCCTGAAAAGTATATAAAATGTGTGCAAGGTGAATGGATGCTACAAAATGTTGGAAAGTAGATGGATTTGATTAGGGGACCATCTCTTAATGACTGCTATATCTTAAAATTACATCACAGAAGGTGGCCATTGCAGGATACTAGTAGCCACTGACTGTCTTGTCATGTCATGCTCTTTATGTTTGTTTGTTTGTTTTTTGTTGTTTTTTTTTTTTTGCGGTACTGGGGATTGAACTCAGGGGCATTCTACCTCCGAGCTATACCCCCAGCCCTATTTTTTATTCTTTATTTTGAAACCGAGTCTCACTAAGTTGCGGAGTGCCTCACTAGGTAGCTGAGGCTGGCCGCGAACCCGGATCCTCCGG
>PVLC010034107.1:0-17070 GCA_004027655.1 Graphiurus murinus
AAAAAAATGGGTGCTCCAAAAATGCTGTTGAGAAAAGAAGGAAGTAACATAGATACTAGAAGAAAATATTCACAATAAATTTATATAACAAAAGAATTCTACTCAGACTGAGGAATTCTTATAACTCAATCAAAGACAAAAATACATTAAAAATGAACAAAGATTCAAACACCGTGTTAGCAAAAGTAAATATATATATATAAGGCCAATAAACATATTTAAAAATCTCTACATCATTAGTCATTTAGAAAAAGCAAATGCAAATCACAGTGATCTAAAACTGCATACCTACTAGAACAGATAAAATGTAAAATACGATACCATCAAACATTGGAGCAACTGGAACTCTTATCTATTGCTGGTTGGAGTATAAAATGCAACAACTATTTTAGAAAATAGGCAGTTTCTTAAAAATTTAACATACATTTATTCTGTGATCTAACATTTATACTTCTAGAATTTATCGAAGTTAAACAAAAACATATGTTCAATAAAAGCCATATAAAACGGTTCATGTCAACTTTTATAAAATAGTTCCAAACTGGAAAAACTTTAGATTCCCATTAATAGAAGGAAGAATAAGCAAACTATGTATATTCTTACAATGACATATACTCAGCAATAATAACAGATAAGCTACTGATATCTATAATAAAATGAATACATCTCAAAAATGTGATTCTGATTGGAAAAAAGATGCTGAAGATGGCATATTATATGATTCCATTATATGATACTTTAGAAGATGAAAAATTATCAAATATTGGTAAATAATAGGGCTATTGTTTACTTCTGGGGTAGACTGCCTGGGCAAGGGCACAGTGTTTATGGGTTGATGGAAATGTTCTGTGTCTTGGTGTCTATACAAGTGCAAACATTTTTTTCAAAATGATTGTACAGCACACTCAAAAGTTAACTATTTTAATGTGTTTATATCATACATCAATAAATAAAATTGGCAGGATTTGTTTTTAAGTAATCTTTAACCAGATTATACATGGGAGTATCTATGGTAGTGGTGTTGAGGAGTGGGTGTCATACAAATGGAGATATAAGTGTGTCAGTCCTCTTTAGTGTGTCCTATCTCCTTGATTTTTTAAACCACTTTATCTAGGTATGATTGACATGTAATATCCTGTTACATATTCAATATATACAACTTAATAAATTTGGGGATAAGTATATAGCTGTGAAACCATCACCACCAAAGTCATAGATATATCCATCACCTCCTAGAGTTTTCTACCATCACTTTTATTATTATTTGTGTGTATGTGTATGTATTAAGAACTTTTAATATCTATATTTTCAGCAAATTTTAAGTACAGCATTATTAATTGTAGATACTATTCTATGTGGTAGATATTAATAGTTACTTTCAGAATCCTTGGAATTTAAAACAGGGAACAGAAAGAGTTAGAAAGCCTCACCCCATGCCAACAGGACACCAGCAGTTGACTTAGATGGTTTTTAAATTTCATTTCCTGCCTTTATTTAGTGCTGTACATTGTAATTTCACAGTTTAACAAATAGCAGTGTGAGAGGTTGGTGTTGCTGTGAAGGCACAGGATTCCAGATAGAAATGGTTGCAATAAAGCAGGGTGTGGTGGTGCATGCTTGTATTCCTAGTACTTGGGAAGCTGAGACAAGAGGATCACAATTCAGCCTCAGCAATGTAGCAAGGCTCTCAGAAACCTAGTGAGACTCTATTTCCAAATAAAGAAATAAAATCAGGCTGGGGGCGTAGCTTGGAGGTAGAATGCCTCTGGGTTCAAAGTCCAGTACAAAAAAAAAAAGGTTGCAATAAAAACAAATTAAAAGTAAATTAATGCCTAAATGAAGTAAGTTTACAAGTATAAGACCTTTGAGTAATTAGTGGAAATACGTAGTATAGAGACAGAAAAATTCTACCTCCATCTTTAGAATCCTGGCCAGTTCTAGAATTAAGGTGACATAAGCTTATCAACAGAAAAAACACTGAGTTTTTGTGGCGGAGCCCTCATAAAGAAATAAAGACCCAAAGAAGCACTTAGAGTCAGTTCCTTATATACCGATTTCGACAAAAATAGGAAGCTGTGAAGAAGCAGCTGTATTATGTGGGGAGGCCTTAAAGATAACAGTTATTTCAACAAGGTCTCTACAGAGTTCTCTCAGTCTCCACTTCTTCCTCTTCTTGGGGATAAAAATGTTGTGTGGTCTTCTAGTGTAAGGAGCATGTCTTTCACAGGGAACTTTCAACTTCTTTTAAGCAACAGCAGGGTGGTCAAAGTGATCTCTTTGGGCTTGCTGTTTTTCAAGCGTCTTTAACTTAAATAGTTAATATGCTGCAAGAATATGTTTTAACCCCTTCACAAGATTACTTGGAAAGTTTTGTATCTTCAAACTCAGGTCAAGACAAAGAACTCAGCTAGAGTAGCATCACTGATTTATTTTTGGGATACAATATTTGAGCTTTGAATAGAAATCAAGTCTATATCATGTCCTATAACTTAACTAAAAAGAAAACCAATGATATTGAAGACAAAATGAGAGGTTTTGTTTTTAACAGCAAGCAAACCTAAGGATGAAGAAAGTTTAAGTGAAAACTAATTTTAGTAGTAATTTACAATAAAAGTTTGTTGAATGTGTACCTTTGCTCAGGTACAGTCAGTAAGACAATCCAATGAAGATTATTGTGAGGAAATTATTTATACCTGTATGAATTTATTAAATCTGTATTTACTAATGACTATATTTTTTCTATCATTTTGCCCATTTACTATCACAACATTTTGTATGGACAGAATTGAAAGAAAAATCATAAAGATTTTAATTAATTATAGAATCCAATTTTATTGATTATTGGCTACAACATTATAGATGTTAAATCTAGAATAAAAATCTAGAATTTTAATTCTAGGTTGCCATCTATTTATATCCACATAATTGAGGAAGGGGTAAAGAAACTCTATTAAGTATATCAACTGTAAGACATATTCCAATTTCTTGAATGTGAAAAGGAACTATGGTCCGGTCCTGTGCTAAATGCTTTGTTATGAAAGTAATCATGATGAACTCTCAAAATCATCTTATGAAATCTTTTCTATTTAATAAGTGTCCTATCAGGATAAAACTTCGCCAAGATGTTGGTAATTGCTGGGACTACATTGGGGCCTAAGTTTCCCTGGCTCCAAATCCTTGCATTCCAGAAGCTAAGATCATTCATTATTTAGTGATCATTTCATAGCTGGCTTCTGGATCATATGAAGGAAAGACCTCATTTTGCTTAGTGTTCCCACTTCAATTATTTCTGGGGCTCCCTTATGACTTAGCTCTAATCTTTCCAAGTCTATCTGATCTGAAACAAGATTTAAATAAGAGATGCATAAAGACTTAAATCTTCATGCACCCATGATGCATAAATAAACACATGAAGATAATAGAGAATGGAAAGACCAGAAGATCTTTACAGAATATTTCAAGTTCTCACAGGCCAATTTGAGCAGTGCATGGAACCTTATTGCTTTGCAGATGCCACCATGAAATAACACTGTTCCTCTTCATAGCCTAGCTCCAGTCTATCTGTGGAGCAGCAAAGGATTCTGCTCAAATTATCTTAGGAGCTTTAGACCTTCAATGACTGGCCTAGTTCTTCATTACAAAGATTCTCTGTGAGAGAGAGAAAGCGACTCCATCAAGGGTACAGAGGACTCTTTAGTAGATCTAACATCAGTATTCAGATTATTTAATCAGTAATCATAAGCAAGCCATAATCACTGCCAGCTTTTGAATACTTTTTATGTGCTAGCCTTGTATTAATAGCTTCACACATAATTTTAGCAACAACCTTGTAAGCTGGTTGGCATTGTTATCCCTACTTTATAGATGAGGAACCTGAGGCTGTGAGAGGTTAATTATTCACCCAAGGTCACTCGTATAGTAAGTGGAGCAGCAGGATCAAATCTAGGTTTGTCTGACTCTAGAGTCCATAGTTTTCTACTCTTAAATTGCACTTTATATCATGATCAGTTGCATCAGCTGTCTATTGGTTTTGTTTATAAGGCATTTCTCCCCATTTCATCAAAGTAGTTGACCACACACAAGGGTGTGCTGATATTGAAAACTACTCTATCATGTTTCCATTTCTTTAACCATCTAAAATTTCCCACAAAATATAAATTAAAAATTAGGGCATTAGCACTTGTTCAAATAGCATATACTTTAGCTAATATGCATCATATTTTAAATGATGGAAACATTCCATCAATGATGGGAATATTTTCCTTTTCTATTAAGCTGCAATAATAGTAACCTCTCTCAGCCAGTGAGTACATTACCATGGTATTTGTCCCTCTTTTGACCATTCATTTTACCAATTCTGTGTCAGTTCATTAGTTTGAGAAAAACCCATTCAATAAGCAATTGATTTAGGTCAATTAATTTCTCCACAGAACATTCAGTAATTTTCATTGCAGGCCTGGAAGTTCACATTGTTGAGAGACACGGACAAAATTTATTTTGCAATTGGCAATACTGCTGTGACACTGTTTTGCAATATGAAATATTTAGTCTCCCTCTTTTTCCTGGCACACATCTCCTAAAACCTTTGGAATCTCTGAGTGATAGGGATATCTTTTGTATGTTAATGAGATGACTGGTAGCTGGGAGACCTTAGATGGGGTCTAGTTGCCAGAGAGATGTGCTTAGAAGGTTGTCATTTACCACCCACACTCCCCCTGCTGAAAGGTTGAGTTGACCGCCAGTGGCCAATGACACAATCAATTATAGCTATATAATGAGGCCTCCAAAAAACCTAAAAGGACAAGATTTAGAGAACTTTTATTTTTTTTATTCATGCATTGTAAGCAAACATCTTTGTTAAGTACAAATTGATAACAACATATGTGCCCACATTTCTCATTTGACCCCTTCCCCCAATTCCCACCCCGCTCCCTAGCCCTCCCTCCCTCTCAGGCTCAATTTAGTGAGTAACCTTGATGTACCTTAGGGTGTCCCCGCCTCCCTGTCCATCCCTTTTGGTTAAATCAACTTCTTTGTTTATCGAGGGTCTCTCCTTTTCCATCTGGAGACCCTCTTATGCCCCATCTTCTCCCTAGCATCCACATATTAGGGAGAACATATGCTTCTTTACTCTTTGTGACTGGCTAATCTCACTTAACATAATGTTTTCCAGTTGCATTCATTTCTCTGCAAAGAACATGATTTTGTTCTTCGTTATGGCTGAGTAAAATTCCATTGTGTACATATCCCATAGTTTTGTAATCCATTCATCTGTTGATGAACATCTTGGCTGCTTCCATAGTTTGGCAATTGTGAATTGTGCAGCTAGAAACATAGATACACATGCATCGGTCTGATAGTTTGGTTTCCGTTCTTTTGGGTAGATACCCAGAAGTGGTATTGCTGGATCATATGGTAGGTTCATTCCCATTCGTCTGAGGATCCTCCATACTGTTTTCCAAAGAGGTTGCACTAGTTTGCAATCCCACTAACAATGTATTAGAGTTCCCACTTCTCCACATCCTCTCCAGCAGTTGTTGTTGTTCGTTGTTTGATGTTTGCCATTCTGATTGGGGTTAGGTGAAATCTCAGGGTGGTTTTGATTTGCATCTCAGATTTAGAGAACTTTTAGATTGGCAAACATACTCACATGCTGGGGTGGAGTCCAAATCTACAAGGACAAGCACAGGTTACGTGCTTAATACTTTTCCAGGCCTGTCCTGCATAGATCTTTATCTTACTACTCATCTATATTCCTTATTATACACTTTATTAATAAGCTGGTAAATTTAAGTGGTTTCCCTGAGTTCTATGATTAGCTCTAGCAAGTTAATTGAGCCTGAAGAAGGAACTGTGGGAAACCTTTATATCACACAACTTTGTTATATGATTTTAAAATTGCCTTAATTTTTGCCATGGGATCTGCTCTAATACCTTAACTTGAAAATTGTTACCGTGATGGAGCATTTGAAAGGATTTCCAAGGGAGAGTCTGGTATATTACAGTCTAGTGCAGGGATTAGCAAATTATGGCCCCCAGGCCAAATTCTGTTTGCCAACTCTTTTGTCAATAATATTTTATTGGCTTAGCAACTCAGAAGGATCCTGTTTCAAAATAAAAAATAAAATACATCTGGGGGATGGGTAGCTCAGAGGAAGAATGCCTCTGGGCTCAATCCTAAGAAGGAAGGAAGGAAAGAGAGAAAGAGAGAGAGAGAGAAAAGTTTGTTTTATTGGGACACAGTCATACTCATTTGTTTATATATTATCTGTCTGAGTTGAATAGTTGTGATTGGAAATGTATACTTTACAAAAACTAAAATATTTACTGTGTTAGTTAGCTTTCCATTGCCATAACAAATACCTGGGAAAATTTACTTAGAAAAGGAGAGCTGGGTATGGCAGAATGCACCTGTAATCCCAGCTACTTGGGAGGCTGAGGCAGGAGGATTGAAAGTTCAAGACCACCCCGGAAAACTTAGTGAGAAACTGTCTCAAAAAAAAAACCGAAAAAGGGCTGGGGATATAGCTCCGTGGTAGAGGATTCCTGGATTCAATCCCAAGAACGACATACACAAAGAAAATAAAAGGTTTATTTGAGCCCAGTTTGAGAGATCCCAGTCCCTAATCAATTGGCCCTGTTGTTTTGAGTCTGTGGCAGCACATTGTGGTAGGAGCACATGACAGGGCAAAAGCCACTTACTTCATGGCCAGGAAATGAGAGAGAGAGAAAGAGAGAGAGAGAGAGAGAGAGAGAGACAGACAGACAGACAGACAGACACACCAGGGTCACCAGGGTCCTACAATCCCCTTTGAGGGAACATTTCAATGACCTTAAAGATCTCTAGGATCACTAGGCCTCACCTTTCAAGGTTCCACTATTTCTAAATAGCAACAAGCTGGGAACCAAGCCTTTAACACATGGGCTTTTGGAAGACAGTCCAGATCTAAACTACAGCACTACCTGACCCTTTACAGACCCCTGATCAAGTGGATCTGCAAGTCACTTTCAAGATTTCACATTGAATTACAGCAGAATGGGCATTCTCTTTGTCGCCTCATGAAGATGCCCTCATTAAATGTTGCTGCGCACTGAGTTGCTAGTGTATGAAAAGCGTGAACTACCAGTGGAATACAGAAGCATAAGATTTGCTCTCTGTCTCAAAGTAATATTTATTGGTGGATCCCTTTCCTAAGAGGAGAAAGGATTTTTTTATATACCTCTTCCCACCGATACTATTTTCTTTGAGAAAAGAATTCAACTATTCCTAGTCATTGTAATTCATGACATTTATACAGCACTAGGCAGCATACGCAGCATGCCTGCAAAGAATTTTATTGAATCCAGAGGCCAAGAGCATTGTTTGCTTTCCGCACTTGGTGTGGGAGGAGGGGTAGAGTGAGTCAAAAGCTAGAAATGAGCAAAAGTTTCTCTGAGCATGAAACAAAGTAGAATTGTTGCTTTACTGTGGGTAAAGACATGGCATAAACAACAAGGAGTCACTAAAAACCATTATCGTGACCATGACTCATGGCAGAGTGAAAAATTTAAGCAAAAATTCCTTCACCTCATAGTCAAATTTCTCACATGTGTGACTCACTCATCATTCCCTTCTATCATCGGGAACTAAATCAAATATTCAGGTCCCATCATGTTTGGGATCTCTCAGGTCCTCATTTATCATTTCTCCCTTTAAAAGGCTTTCAGGGAGAAGGAAATATTTTGATGGATGATATTCTTTGATCTTTCGCAAGCAGCATCGCATCATCCTGTTTCCTGTGAGGAATAAGGATTGTTTTTGCTCTGCACAAAAGCCTTTAAGACTTATTCATTAGCACTTTTGACTATTTAATTGACTTCTATATGCTATAGTTTACAATCATAGCATCATCAAAAATTTATAGGAATACCACAAAAAATAGGGGAAGAAAAACTGTCAAAAGAGGTTTTAAAAAACACCTCTATTAACATGTATATACTGAAATCTTTTTTAAAGCTGCAGAGCATGTTAAGATAAATGGACGTGATTTATTTTGTGTTTCATAGCTTGGCCACAATCTCATGTTACTGTGATTAATTCTCTTAAGGGAGGATAATTCTGACATCTAAAAGTGTGACTTGGTTTTTAAAATCTAAAATCGAATGTGCCTTCTTGCTTAGATGGAGATATTTAAATATTCATTAATAACAAATTTTCCAATAGGTAACATAGCTTTCATTATCATCAACTTAGTATTAAAAATGCCTTTGAGTTTCAGATTTTAGTATAGATTGCATAGGTACAAATTTTATGCATATCATATTTTATGTATAAACATGTTTTATATGTATAATATAACATATTTTATATATAAATATATGATACAAATAAAATTCATGTATGGTATATATTAAATTAAAACAAGTGTTCATATATAAAATATATGATTACGTTTTATATGTTTAGCTATAGAGATATTACTATAGCTTAATTTTTAAATATTACTGGGGCAGGATAATCTACACTTGTATAGGCCCAATTGGTTGCATACACAACATTTCTTTCTTTCTGTAAACTTCTTCCTTCCTTTTAGAATTCAGATTCTGTTTGGATAAGTATCCCCTTTAATAGCGTCATTTGCTTTGAGATAGAATGGCAGTTGATTAGTTTAACTTAATTATGTTATTTATTTAGATGACATGTGAAGCAGGCCAACGAGTCATGAACAAAAAACTGCTAGAATTGTCTCTGAGATAGTTCTTTGGTATTTGAAAACTTTATAAGGTAGATTTCATTTCTGGACATTTCCAGTGTCTACATGGGACAGCTGAAACTCTGACAGTCACAGTGAGACCCTAGGCAAGGAGCCAGGGGAGGACAACAGGTTGAGGATGGCACAGGAGGAAGGTCTGGTCATGACATGGTGAGCCACAGGAGTCATCAGTTCAGGAGTTATTCTCAAGACGATAATATCAATCGAAAGGAAGAAAGGATCCAGCTGTCACTCTTCGAAATGTCACCATAACCTCCTAATAAGTATCCATTTACTTTGCATTTACGAAGTGCCTACTATGTCCTGGGTGTGGGTGCTGTGCTCTTAAGGTTGCTGCTCTTAACTGAGCTGATTGTCCAAGGAGAAGATATACTTCTATTGTGACAAGTTCTTCCTTAATTAAAGAATGGTTGAAGCAAGTAGCAGACTTTTTCACAAATACATTTGATTAAGAAACTAAAATACTGACAATTACAAAACATCAATGATAAGATGAGAGTTAAAGTCGTTGTGAGAGTATCTTGTTAATTATTAAGCAGTCAAAAATGTAAAATCTTCTTACTTGAACTAGTATACTTTGTCTTAAATCTTAAAAAGAAGCATATAAATCAACATAATATATTTGTACTGGAATGAGAATGTTAAATGTATAATACAACCACATACATCTCCAAATAATGTATAAAATGTACACATTCAAAGATCAAATACTCACACTTACAGCCAGTTGGTTTTTGACAATGTAGTGGAGCCAAAAATATATGCAGGAGAAAAGGCAGCCTTTTCAACAAATGGTGCTGGGAAAATTGAATACCCATATGTAGAAGAATCAAATTAGACCCCAGTCTCTCGCCCTGCACAAAAGTCAACTCAATGTGGATCAAAGACCTCAAAATTAGACTATAATTTTTTCAATAACTAAAAGAAAACATAGAACCAACTCTCCAATACATCAGACCCCCAAAGCTCGGGAAATAAAACTGAGAATCAATAAATGGGATAGTATCAAATTAAAATGCTTCTGTACAGCAAAGGAAACAAGAATATGAAGAGAAAGCCTACAAAATAGAAGAAAATCTTCACCAGTTACTCCTCTGACAGAAGACTAATATCTAGAATATACAAAGAACTTTAAAAAAAAAAACTCTAAAAACAAATAAAATAAGTAAAGCAAATAACCTAATCAAAAATGGGTAACGGAACTGATTAGACACTTCTCAAAAGAATACAAGTGGCCAATAAATGTATGAAAAAAATGTTAAACATTAACAATCAGGGAAATGCAAATAAAAAGTGCACTGAGATCCCCTCTATTAGGCTTGAGCATTAAATAGATACATGAAGACGTATGTGTACACCTGGAGAAAGTCTGGAAGAACATACTTCAAATGGTGAACTCTTCTCTGAATGTTAAGATCATGAAGGTCAGTTGAGGAAGACAGAGATGGGTGGTATTAGATTAGACGAAACTATTGACTTCATATAAAAAGCATAGATTTCTTTTTACATATGATATATTATTTATGTACATATATAAAAGGCTTTAAACATAGGAGCCTTAAAAATATTAATACCATTTCACTTTTTCTTTAATTAATTCATTATATAAAATTAACATAAATATGGAAAATTTGCATACAAGTATTTTATAAAGAACTATTTATAGCAGAAAATATGTAAAATATCTTTATAATCATAGTAGATGCCTATTATAAAATATTAAGCCATAGGAATCATCCAAAGTAAATCAAGAAAAATTCAGAATGCAATTTAAATATACATATATATCTATATATAATACACACACATATATACACATATACATACATATGTCATTATCACAATCATATAAAAAATTAAAAGTTTTGAAAAATATATGCCAAAAATGATACTCATCTCTAAGTGCATATGGCTTTGGATGCATTTTTCTATTTTATTTATGATTTTCTGTATTTCCTGCGGTAAGTCTAACTTTCTTTCTTTCTTTCTTTTGATTGCTAGGTATTGAACTGAGGAATTTTACATGCTAGGCCAGTGCTCTATCACTGAGCTATATAACTGGCACTTTAATTTAAAATTTTTGTTTGTTTGTTTTTGAGACAGTCCCACTAAGTCATCCAGAATGGCCTCAAGCTTGTGATTCTCCTATCCCAGCCTCCTGAATAGCTATGATTATAGGTGTAGACCACCATGTCTAGTGAGTCTAACTTTTAAAATTAAAAACAAATCTTTGATTGCACATACACAAAACAGTCTATACCAATTTCACTTTAAATATAGATTTTCAAAATAAACAAGATATTAGCAACTCAGACTAAAAAGTGTAATAAAAGAAAAAAGATTTATCAGTAGCAGGCAGAGTCTACCCCAAGAAGAACTTATTTCACGTATGTTTTAACCTTAGGATATATATCTATCCTTTACTTACTGAAGAGTATTTACCAGAAACATACAATCATAAATGTCTTATGTAATGGTCAGGAAACAAAACATGAGTATGCTCATTGTCACCACTGCCATTCCATATTGGACTGGAGGTAGGAGCCAAAGTAAAAGGACAAGTATTTAAAAAATAAAAAAGGCAATTTCGTAATTATTCCCAGATATTTTCACCATTGACCTAGAAATTATAAAGTGATACAGAATTCCTTTATAGGTTCAGACAGGAGCTTCTCCATTTTATACAGGAAAACTTCACACCTATCTATAGAGGTGCCTATATTTTCTATTCCCTCTCCTGTTTCTGATCCTAGCAAAGATCAAAATCTCCACTCAAGCTCTGGAGTCTCATTCCTTCTCTTCTTCCAAGAACTTTATTCATACTTTTTTTTTTCTCTTTCTCTTCTTCATGTTTGACTTCTTTCTTTCTGCTAGATTCTTGACTCATTTCAAGAAAGGTCTGATATCTAAAATCAACAGCAGAAAATCATTCCTCGACACCTCTTCCCATGCTCTTTCTGTTACGCCTTTCAGGTGTCAATTGGCTACTTTGGCTATCTCTACTCCCTTGTCTTCCAGACTACTCAGGCCATTCTGACCTGGCTTTCATTCCATTCCACTGAGATTGATTTTATTAATATAATCAATTCCAATTCCTCTTTCCCAGTCTTGCAAAAGCTTGCCTTGTGATGGCATCTTGCTAGGTTGCCCAGCCTGGTCTCAAACTCATGGGCTCAAGCCATCAGCCTACCTCACTCAACCTCCCAAGTAGCTGGTACTATAGGCTTATACCACTGTGCCTGGCTTCTCAGCAGTTTTTGCTACAGTTATTCATAGAAAACTCTCCTTAAAATATCATGCTATCTTGTCATTTGTAACATCGCTCTTCCTCCTGTTCCTGTCTCCTCAGGATCCTTTATTATACAACCATTTCTATCTGACAATCAAAAGGCACATTGACTCAAGAGTTTGGTTGTGAGTTCTTTCTTCTGTGATTGTACTACCTCCCTACATTATTTCTATGGCACCAAATTCTACCTACATGCTTCTCAATTCCACGTTTATATCTGCAGGATTGATTGTTCCCCGAGCTCCAGACTCATGCATGCAATTATGTATTTGACATATGCACTTATATATCAACTATGCATTTCAAAATAAACACTTCCCAAGAAGAATTCTTGATTTTTCCCTCTCCCTTGACAAATTACCATTCTGGAGAATTTGCTATCTCAATAAATGGCACCGCAATGCCCCCAGTTACTCAAGCCCAAACCCTTAGTCCTCTCTTTCAAATGTGTTAGTGAGTCTGAGTCATTCTACCTTACAGGGTATCATGAATGCATTAATTTCTTTCCACCTACTGCTGCCAATCTAGTAGAGGCATCGCCTTTCAACTCCTAGAGTGCAAACTCTCTTCTTTCTACTTTTGTTCACTTAAAACTTTTTCTCCACAAACCTGAGCAATTGCTTTAAAACATAAATTAGGTCATTTCACTACCCTGACATTTCAAAAGATCCCAGATACTCTTAGAATCATATTTTTCCTATCTACCTCTCTGAACTCTCATCCCTGCCACTCGGATCCAATTTTTGTTCCTTGGACTATCATGTTCTTCCCAGCTCAAGGCCTTTGGGTTTGCTGCTTATATGTCCTGGAAAACTGACATGGCCAAGCCCACCTTATCCTCAGTCAGAAGCTGCTCCTCAAGCAGCCTTCCAGATCATACTACCTGGGTGTGACCTCGCTCTCTGCTGCATGATCCTTCACAGCACTAGAATCACTGTGGCTCTGTACCTGTGTCCTTGTTTATGACTCATCTTCCTCCACTGGAATGCAATGTCTCTGTGGGAACAGAGCTGGCAATATCTTCAATGTCTAACACATAATAGGCACTCAATACATACTTAATGAAAATTAAGATATCAAATGGCCAATTGTTAGAACTAATGAATGAGCATGAAAAGGTGATCAGGTACAACAGTAATCAATTTCCATGGTGTTCCTTTTCACCAGTCATAGTAATTAGAAAATATAATATTTTTAAAATCTCATGCATAATAATAATAAAACCTAATTAAAGGCCTATCAGAAATCTGAACAAGAAAAATACAAGAACCTATTTGAAGACAACTAAAAACCTAATTGAAATATATAAGAGGAAATATGAATAGACTGATATGTCACATTCCTGAATATGATTAAAGAAATTTCCTCATATAAATTGGCAAAGACAAGTCAGTCTCAATACTAATCTTAACATGATTTTAGGAAACTAGTGAACTAATTCTAATCTTTATCTATAGAAGAAAGACTAGTATAAATACATAAAAGTTATATCAAAACATATTTTTTCTATCAATATTGTTAATAGCAAAAAATATAAGGAAGAAAATAAAAAGAAAAGAAGACACTTAAGTAATTATCAATTGGAAAATGGTTAAAATAATTTATAGTACATTTGTACTATAGAATATATATATATATATATGTATATATATATTTAAAAATAATTAAGTAGACCTATAGGTAAGATCTGGAAAAATCACTGTTAAAAAAAAAAACAAAACAAAGAAAGTTTCACAAAACCATACACACAGTATCATCTAGCTCAGGGACAGACCATTTTAATTACCAACCAGTCTTTTTCCCCTGTGTGCACCATGACTCAACAATGGCAATTCTAAATCTTACCTGGGTGAAGAAGGACAAGTTACTTAACTTCTTCTTCCTCCTCCTCTCCTCCTTCTCCTCCTCTTCCTCCCCTCTTATCCTCCTCCTTCTTCTTACTGGTGTGTTATGGTATTAAGGATTGAACCCAGGGGCATTCTACCTTTGGCTACAACCTCAGCGCTATTTTATTTTTTATTTGAAACAGGGTCTCACTAAGTTGTTGAGGCTGGCCTCGAACCTATGATCCTCCTGCCTCAGCCTCCCAAGTACATGTAGAAAGGAAAAAGCAAATAATCTGTCCTTCAGATTATGAGTATTAAACCAAATAAAATAAGTAGAGTTGTGAGCCTGGTGTATATCACATCCTCCATACAGGAACAAATGATTACTAATGGTGATAGTGGACCTGATGGTGGTAGTGGTGGTACCAGTAATAGCAGCAGTTCACATTTTGTTTGGTTGAGGTCTCTGCTAAGCCCATTCCAGGTATGATCTCATTTTACCATTGCATCCACCTGAGGAGGTGTGTATTATATTTTATATCACATCCTGAATTTTCAGATGAGACTGAGTTCAAATGAGTACCAGAGATCATAATCAAGCAAGTAATAGACTCTGAGAGTAGAGCTAAATTTGACTGACTCCCAAGCCCTTATTCTTAATTACCATATTGGTGCTTCTTTCTTTAAGCCAGGAGCCAGGAAGATTGCCTTACTTGGCTACAAATTACCCAGACACATTCTTAATATCCTTCTGTCTGTCCTTCATTCCTTTTATTTTCTGAGTGGTATCATTTGGTTTTTAAAATATTTTAATTTTATTATTTATTATTGTAATTATACATATTTATGGTATAGTATGATATTTTAATACATGTATATAATTATACTGATTAAGTTGGAGGAATTAGCATTTCCATCTCCTTATTATTACTTTGTGTTTGGAGGCATTGAGAGCCTTGCTTCTAGTTATTTGCAAAACAGGTTATTGTGAACCACACCCCCCAACCCCCACCGTGCTAAAGAACACTAGAGCTTCTTACTCTTATCTACCTAATGCTGTTTCTGGAAGCTTAGTATACTGCTTGCACCAGATTTACCAGAACCAGAGCCTGAGGGGGGAGCCCTGAATCTTCATCTTTTTGTTGATTAGTTTGCTTTCCATTAAACAAACAAACAAAATGTTCTATAGGTGAATCTAATGTACTCTGGCTTTGGAGAACTGCAGGCTAAGAGATCAAATTATATGGCAGGAATTTGGGTAGGTAAGATATACGTTGGCCAAATCTCACCTTCCCACTTGTTCTTATTACCAGAATTGCTAACTATCCATTTTCAGGTTATCTTCTTTGCCTTCGCTGCCAAGCATAAGCCACAACTATGACATCCTTGCCATGTGCTCAGGACACATTCCTATGATGACTCGGGGTTACTCTTGTTCCTGACCTTTACATTTCACTGGAAATTTAGTTGAAGTTGAATTTCGATGTTCCTCAGTCTAGGTCATTCAAGAAACCACAGAGGTCTATATCCTCTGAATAAGGTACAGAGCCCCCAGGTGCATAAATTCTGAGGCCAACATAAGCTGGATCAGGACCAAGGATTTGGGCTGTATGTCTCTATCTCTCTGCCTCCCTCCTTTCATTTTCCTTCCTTCTTTCACTTTGTGTTTCACTCGTTTTGTTTCTGTATCTGTGTCTCAGATACACACACACACACACACACACACACACACACACACACACACACACACACACTGAGAGAGCAAGAAGCAGGCAGATCCTTGATGTTCTATTCGACTGATATCAATAAGCAAAGGATTGAACGATGGACAGTAAATTTCTTTCCTGACTCCCCTTCTCCTTCTCGAGCTATATATTTTCAATTCTTGTCACCTTGGATCTTTGGGACACTAGATATTTATTCTTAAAAATGTCTCTACCTCCTAGCACTGGGGAAAGTAGAACTCTAAAAGTATCCCCACAGCCTGTACATGGGGAAGGTCACATTGTCCTGTGTGAAGCTTGTCACTTTATATCCTTTTACTTGCTTTGTTCTGGTTGTAGCAATTCAGGATGAATTGTTCTGGTTGCAGCAATTGATGATGTATGTTTGGAAACTCCAATGAAAAAGACTGTCTATGACTTATAATGGCATCATTCTCCTGCAGCTATTCTTGCATGCAAGGTATAGCAGAAAGGTTTTCTGGCAGCTACCTCCTTCCCTGGAGAACTGTAGTTAGTGGAGGAAACTAGGCCTCTCTTCAGTGCCCTGTTTGGATAAGAAAGAAATCATGGAACCAATGCCCGTTGGTGCCACTCAGCCTTTGACATACTCTGGATCTGGCTCATCCTTGGACTCGAAGGTGTGACTGAACTTACAGTCTTCTTTATCAAACATGAATAAAGCAGGGTCAGTAGCCAATGTGGGTTTTCCTCCTTTTTTCCTACAAAGTTTCCTATTTGTAGACTTCCCACAGATGTTTTCTGTTTGCAACAGCACTGCTTATGCGTGGCAATGGAAACCCTCCAGCTAGTCAAGGAGGGAATGTGGTTACTGTAAACATTTATTCATCAGGCGGTAGGTCTCTTTAATCCTCTACCCTGCCAAACTCCAATGAAACCCCCACTCTGGCCTCTGACCAACCTGTTAAGACTACAAAAAGGGCAGGCTAAGGAAGTAGGGAAGCATGGGGCTCTGGAGGGTGCTGCCCCTTCCCGTCGCTAGAGAGGCCATCTGCCACTGTGGCACAGATGAAGGAAGCCCCTGGATGAAAGAAGTGGGCTGAAGTTCTCTTCAAGGGCAGGTGAGGACGGGCACCTTTCCATGGACAGGCTACTGTGGGGTAAGGTTGCAAGATTTGGCAAATAAAAACACAGAGCATCCAATTAAATTTGAATCTCAAATAAACAATATTTTTAGTGTAACTTTGTCCCTTGCAACATTTAAGACATACTTATACTCAAAAATTATTTGTTGTTTAGCAGAAATTCAAGCCTAACATGGTGTCCTAACATACCCTGTTGGGGGTTGTTTTGTAACAAGTCCCAGGCCTCTTCAGGTTTATTTCTTTCAGGATGATCATTTCTCCTGATCTGTCAGGATTTGCTTTTGGAAGCTCTGAAAATGAAATATCCCTTCCCTCGCTCCTTTCTCCTGAGGGTATCCAGGTGTATAAATCCAGTGGAGTCTTTAATTTCACTTT
>PVLC010034108.1:0-17123 GCA_004027655.1 Graphiurus murinus
TAACACAAATCCATTTGTATTCTGCATGACATTGAATGTTAGCTTTAAGTCTTAACTCCTTAATGTTATGTTCAATATAATCAATCCTATCTCCCAAATATTCTACTGTATCAAATAATGTTTCAATATGCATTTCAATTTTAGTATCTATACGCTCTTGAGTTCCCAAAGTCTGTGTTACATTTTTTGATAGTTGATTGATATCATGAGCCATTTGAGTATCCTGGCTCAAGGCCACAGCAGCGGTGGTTGCTGTAGCAACCACAGTAATCAATGCAGCGATGCCAGCAATTAATAAGCCTATAAATCTCTTAGGTCGACTTAAGGCCTCATTGACTTTTTGAAATATAAGAGCACCAGAATCAGAATACCAAGTTTCTGTTAGATTCACGGGAAAGATCACATATGGAGGTTGTTTAACAATTAACACCTGAGTGTCATGTGGAATGATAGAAGTACATGACATCAGCTGACAATTAGTACAAGCAACAAGGAACTTATCATTTTCAAAAGTCACATTAACCTTCCATACAGTAAGAGATAAGGAGGATGCACGCTGGCAGCAACAACATGTTTTTTTGAAGGATTTAAAACTCTAAAGGAAGAGATCTTCCCTTGAGCTGAAGAACTTATCACTCTAAAGGTGGAGACTTGCCCCAAAGCTGTTGCTATCTTCCAGATGTGAGTTTGAGGGAAATGAGGTGGAAATATCCACATGCCTGCAGTAAACCCAAAAGGTATTTCAGATGTAGCAATTTCAGTAATGGTATTGTTAGCATTCAGAAGAGCTAAATGATAAACCTGTCCTACTGACCAATCCTCTATATAAGTGTTTAACAGAGAAGTGTAATACCTAAGGGGGGGCAGAAGCTCTGCACCGTCTCCATCTTACACTGTTCTCAAAACATTCTGAGTCCTTTTCATAAGGTTCCCAATCATGAGGTGGTGTAGAGGTGCTAACGATTTCTCCAACAGGTGCCCATATGTCCATTCCTTGGTTGTTGCAGCTAAAGGAAGTCCTTTTAAAAAGTTCTTTGGTTTTTAGTTGCAGGCACCCGGGAACAGCAGAAGTTTTTGAAAAACAGATAGGAGCAGTGTTGGATATGCCCGTATATAATTCATACTTGCAGAGTGGAATGATGGAGTTCCTTTAATTATGGGAAGGCCTACCACCATAGAGTCATTAACAGTTACCATAATAGTTTTTTCTCTGCAAGTGACCGGGTGAATCATGGGTGGATCAGGAAGATAAGTCCAGTGTAGCTCCGATGTTGTCATCTGGAAAAGCATGAGAAGTAACAGGAGGAGTCTCATCTTCATTAGTAGGTGTGTCCTGTTTCTCGGAGGTTTGCACCGGATGGACAGCTCGAAGAGGGACCCACCAAGGCTGGTTTTGTGACCTAGGAAAAACACAAACAGAACCCCGAACCTGTGTAATTACAGGGTCAGGTCCTTCCCATTGATTAGTTTCCAAGTTTTTCCACATAACCATGGCTCTGGAGGCAGAATCGTGGGGAAAATGTCTATCAGCTGCAGATTTGCCTTGAGAATCCAAAATTAAAAAATTTAAAGTAAATAAAGTCAAGGCTGAAGGGTTCCTAGGGGACTCAGAAGCCAGAGGGCCTAATTCCCCCTTTTTTATTTTTTCAAGATAAATTTTAAGGGTTTTATTAGTTCTTTCTATAATTGCTTGTCCTTGAGGATTGTATGGGATACCTGTAATGTGAGAAATAGCAAAATTTTGACAGAAGGATTGAAAACCTGAGCTAGTATAGGTAGTTCCATTATCTGTTTTTATTTGTTTAGGACATCCCATGTAGGAAATGCTAATAGCATGTGAGCCTTTACATCTTTTAATCATTCCCCAGCATGAGGAGAAGCGAATATCAGATTGGAATGAGTATCCACTGTATCATGAAGGAATTGTAAACTTTTAAAGTATGTATAATGAGTGACGTCTACCTGCCAAAGGTTGTTAGGTATGATACCTCTAGGATTAATTGCTATAGAAGGAGTATGTATATGAACAGCACATACAGGGCAGGTGGAGACGATTGACCTAGCCTGCTCTTCAGTTATACGACAGTAATACTGTAAAGTATTTGCGTTAACATGAAATTTTTTATGTAGCCGTGTGGCTGCACCAAAACCTTGGGGTGAAAGCATTGTTAAGCCTGCCATATTAGTCAATTGATCAGCCTTTTGATTTCCTAAACTTAACGGCCCAGGGAGACCAGAATGACTGAGTATGTGACCAATCCAGAAAGGAAGTTGCCTGTCCCAGATTAGTCGCTGTAAAGATAAAAGCAATTGATGTATGGTGGATGCTGCTGGAATGCAAGCTGCAGTCTCAATTGCTGGGAAGCGCTGAACCACATAAACACTATCAGAGTAAATGTTAAGAGATTCTTTTGGAAATGATTTTAAAGCTAAGATAACAGCTTGTATTTCGGCTTCTTGTGCCGAACAGGTAGGAATGTCAATGCCAAGAGACTGTGTGTCTGAAACAACTGAAGCCTTTCCTTTTCCAGAGCCATCTGTAAAAACTAGCTTGGCCCCCTTTATGGGAAAGGAACGAATACGAGAAGGAAAAATCACTGGATGTTGTTTAAAAAATTGGCAAATCTTATTAGCTGGGTAATGGGAATGTACTCTTGTCATATACAAACAGGAAAATAGGCTCCAATCATCGTTTTGATTGATTAAGAAGGTCAACTGATCTTTAGTGTAGGGCACAATGATTTCATCAATAGTCTTTCCAAATAATATAAGAGATTGTTTATGTACCCTGAACAGCAGTTGTACCACGGAGGTGGGATATGAAACAACCACTCCTTTGGGGGTAGCAAAGTGTGCATCCAATAAATGGGTGCAGTCTGCCAGAATGCCCCTGTAGGAGCATGCATAGAAGGAAAAACAATGAACAAGAGAGGCTTATCATAGTCCACACATTGTAAATGAGCATCTCTTAAGGATGGATTTACTTTTTGCAGTGCTTTTAGTGCCTCTTTATTTAAAGTCTAGGAGAAATAGGATCAGTATCACCTTTTAGGATATCAAACAATGGCATAAGATGATGGGTAGACAAACACAGTGAAGGCCTCATCCAATTTATGTACCCCATAAGCTTTTGAAAATCATTTAATGTTTTGAACTGTGAAATTTGAATTTCTAACTTTTGAGGGTGGATTCCCACCTACTGCAGGACATGGCCCAAATACATATAAGGAAACTGTAATTCTACCTTATCTGAAGAGATAATTAAGTTTTGTAACTCCAAAAATTTTTGCACACAGTCAAAAGTTTGTAACACTAGGGCTTCAGTTTGACCTGCTATTAAAATATCATCCATATAATGAATAATTCTAACAGATGGGAACTTTTCTCTGACCGGCTTAATAGCTTCTGCTACGTAATTTTGACACAAGGTGGGGCTATTGGCCATATCCTGAGGGAGATAGATCCATTGGTATCTGTTGTAAGGTGTTTCAAAGTTGGTTGAGGGAATGCTAAAAGCAAATTTTTCTCTATCTTTTGGGTGTAATGGAATAGAGAAAAAGCAATCTTTTAAATCTACAACCACTATTTTCCAGTCCTTAGGTATGGCGACAGGAGACGGCATTCCAGGCTGGGTGGCCCCCATAGGTCTCATAGCCTTATTAACTTCCCCAAGGTCTTGTAACAGACACCAGCCTTCGGATTTCTTTTTAATTACAAAAATTGGAATGAATATTCCAGGGAGAAGTAGATTTTTGCAAAGGACCTAATTTAATTTGTTCAAAGATTAAAGACTGAGCAGCCTTTAGTTTTTCGGTAGAAAGGGGCCATTGCTTTACCCAAACGGGTTCAGATGTCCTCCAGGTAATTGCAGGGACTTCAGGCTGCTGCACTGCAATGACCCCTAGGGAAAATATCCCAAACCTCTTTTATCTGCATCTGCCCTAGTTAATTGTTGAGGAACTTGAATGGGCTGTGGGTCCTCTTTTAATTTCGGCCCTAGCCCCTTTCCTGGGACAAATCCTTCTCAATTCATAATTTGAAGAGGAACATCAGTGGTGATAACGGCTCCCAAGGCTGTTAAAATATCCCATCCCCACAGATTAACCGGCAAGCCATCTAGTACATATGGTTGAACAAATCCCTGTTTTCCGGAGGAATCCTCCCATACTAAAATTTTTGAACTTTGAGGAGGGGTACAAACTCCTCCTACTCCAGTAAGTGATGAATCTGAAGTGGTAATAGGCCACCCCTGGGGACGAAACTTTTGAGCAATTACAGAAACATCTGCTCCAGTGTCTAAAATACCTCGAAAAGTTTTGTCCTCAATTTTTAAATCTAATTCAGGCCTTTTATCCATCAGTACTGTCCAAAATGCTGCTTTGCCTCTAGATCCAAAACTGCCTTCTCTTCTATCAAACAAAACTTTATTAGAAGTATTTATCTTGGGTAGCAGAATTAGTTGAGCTATTCTTTCCCCTTGAGGGATGATAGCAATTTCTGACTGGCAACTGACTACAATTTTTATCTCCGTGGTAGAGTCAGAATCCACTATTCCAGGAATTACTAGTACCCCTTTTAGGATGACATTGCCTCTCCCCAAGATTAAGCCTATTTTTCAGGGGGTAGCCGGCCATAGACCCCCGTCCCAATGGCTTGGGGCCCCATAGCAGAAGTTAAAATCGCCCTGGAGGAGGCGCAGAGATCCAATCCTGTGCTTCCTGGGGTTGCTCTGTATAGTTGGTTGACTGATAAACATGTCCCTGGGGGATAAATCTGATCCCCTGGTGGAATGGAGTCAAGGCCACATAGGTCAGTTTGGTTGGGGCCTGGGGCGGGCCCCTTAATCTGTTTCCCTGATGGACGATAGGCACCCCTTTAGCTGTAGCTTTAGATTTACACTCACTAGCCCAATGTCTCCCTCTTTTACATTTTGGACATATTCCCGGGAGAGGCTGGTTGTTTAATTCCGAGCATTCTTTCCTAAAGAGGCCCTCTCTGCCATGTTGAAAGCATTTTCTTGATCTTTTGGAATAACCGAGGCCTTCCTTAAGAGCAGCTGCCATCATATGGCCCATAACAGTGCTGGAGTCCACATCTTTGCAAATTCTAATGTACTCATTCAGAGATTTACTCTTATGAGGTCTCAGTGCTTCCTTGCACCATTTATTAGCATTCTCAAAAGCAAGTTGCTTAATAAAAGGAGAGGCCTCATCTGGTGTAGCAAATAATTTTTCAGAGACCTCCATGAGTTTAGAAATAAAATCTGAGAAATTTTCAGATGGCCCCTGCACAATTTTTGTCAACTGATCTCCAGCTCCCTTATGTGGGAGCAAGTCCCAGGCTCTTTTAGCAATTGTGCTTATTTGAGCATACACAGCAGGATCATAATCAATTTGATCTTCCAACTCATTATATTTACCTTCCCCTGTAAGCATCTCTGTATTTCTATCACGGTGCCCCGCTCTGGCATTTACTCTAGCAAGCCTGCCAACCTGATCGTAAAACTCAGTTCTCCAAAGAAGATAGTCCACCCCTGTTAAAGCTGCTCTGGCCAAGTTTTTCCAATCTGTAGGAGTTAAATTTTGAGTTGTATAAGATTCAAGCAGTGATTTAACAAAAGGAGAATGGACCCCGTAGGCAGCCACTGCCTCCTTTAAGGTTTTTAACTCTGTAAAAGGAATCACAACATGCCTCCTTTGGTCCGTCTCAACATCTAAGACAGGGAATGCAGCTTTTTCAATCAAAACACCCATGCAGAGATCTCCTTCCTTTGGCCCCTCTGGTGCATATGGCCGCAGGGGCGCAGTGGGAGTTTTTAGATAATTATTTTGCATAACTTCACACAGCTGCCTTTTAGATTCTTTTAGTTTTTTTTTTAACTTAGCTGCTTTTCTTTTTTTTTTTAATTTATTTATTTTTCATCTTTCCCTTATTTGGTGCATTGTAATTACACATCTTTGTTAGGTACAAGCTAGTATAGGTAAAGACATCCATGCACACATTTCTCATTTAACCCTTCCCCAATACCCCCCCTACTCCCTCCTCTTCCCTCCTTCTCAAAGTCAGTTTAGTGATTGACTTTGATGTGTTCATAGAAAGTACATCATGTTCATTAGGGTGTCCTCCCTACCCCCTTGCTTTTCTTTTCTTTCTAACTCATCTATCTGTGCTTGCAATTTAGAAAGTTCGCGTTCCAAATTCTTTTTTTCATTATCTAACCTATGTAGATCATCCTCTACCTCGCAAGAGGAGGATTCCTCAGGAGCCGAAGCCCCCTGATGATAACTAGGTCCCTCTCCCTCACTATCTTCTTTTACTTAAAGGTTTGACATTTCTTCTTGAACGGCACCAAGTGTCCGTTCTATCTCCTCCAATTCACCCTTATGCTCTTGATTTGAGCCCTTTAGGCAATCATCAACCAACCTCCAGATAGGAAAACCCCACGTAGGGAAATTCTCTCTACCTTGTTTTTCTAAAGCTTTTTGTAAATCCTCCCTGACTTGACCCCAGCCCTTGGGCGTAAGAGCCCCGTTATAGAGAAACCAGGGGCTGCTCGAGGCTACCAAGTCCACAAAGTTTTCCAATGTAGCCTGACGCAATGCTGCCCCTTGATACTTTAAAAGGGTGGACAAATCCTGAACAATTTTCCTTTTTGAGGATGAGTTACCCATAATAATTACTGGTATTGCGCTTAGCAGTTCCCCAGTTCACTCCCGTTTGAGTGGCTCTTCAGTCTCTGATGGCCGTGCAATCTGAATCCAGCGATCCGAGTTCAAATCTCGGTGGGACCTCCAGATGCAGCAAGCCTGCTGCTCCAGATGCAGCACGCCTGCTGCCTCAGTTTCTCTTTAGTTCCCTGCCGGCCGAACTGAGAGCTTTACATAGATAATAGTAATACAAATAACAGACAAGACACGGCGCCACAGTCAGACAGACACAGACCTCTCGAGGGGAACAATGTTCAACTTTATTCAGTCAAGATAGGGTTTTTAAAAGCTTAGAAAAACAAAGATGCCCTCAAGTACACGAGAAATAGTCATTATCTCAAAAATTCCCCAAGACCAGGTGGAGACAATCAGGCTCTGAAGAAACCTCTGTTATTTCTTAGAAGTTATTTTTACCTTATCTAACAACCTTATCTATCTACACCTAAATAGGGAAAAGCAGGCAACACAGACTACAAACTTTCACACTTAGCTTTCTTAGGAGTTACAAATTATATCACCTTCAAGGTTGTACATGCACAACGGGCACTACAGAAACTGGCTGAGTTTCTAATTGCTCAAATGGCCTTGACAGTAAGCAGTCATCTTGAGCTCTCTGAGTCTTTTAAGTTTAGCAAAAATTTTCTATGCTTCCCCCACTCTCCCATAGGTTTAGTATTAAATTCCAATGTCCACTTTTTTTGGGGGGGGGGCGGTAGTAGGGATTGAGCCCGGGGGTATTCTACCTCCAAGCTACACCACTAGTCCTTTTTTTTTTTTCTTTATTTTGAAACTGGGTCTCCCTAAGTTGTGGAGGGCCAAAGTAGCCGAGGCTGGCTGTGAACCTGCAATCCTCCTGTCTCAGCCTCCCAAATACTGGGATTACGAGTGTGCGCCACCATGCCCGGGTGAGGATATAGTATTAACTGTCGTAAGCCTTCATAAAGGAGGAACTGATGTTTTGGTCACTCTTTGTAATTTACTAGTGATCTACCGTACTTTCAGGATGTGCCTTCATTTTTCTGCAGCCACAGTGGAAGACAGATGTTCCCTGTTTATTTATTTTCTTTATTGCTTGAGTCTCAATTTTATTTTCTGAGCTGTAGGGGTCTTATTGAGGAAGTACAGTTGCCGGGGGCAAGCCTGGGAGGCTACGAGTCCTTTCTGCCGAGAACTGGGAGCTGAAAAGAAAGACAAAGACAAGACGGAGGCGCCGCACACACACTCTGGACAGCTTGCCGGGGAAGCAAGTGACACTTTATTTAGGGTAGTGAGGGTTTTTAAGCATTTAGAAAGAACAAAGGCATGGGAACACTAAATTTGTTCCAGATGTGTAGATATAAGGTAACAATTACTATCAGACATTCAGACTCCAACTGTCATATATATCAAGATAATATTTTATAGATCATTGTAAGAAGACAGCATGATTAAATGCAAAAGGCAGAAACTCTAAAGTCAGGCATTCCAGGGATCCAAGGGGAGTTAACCATATGGTTGACCTAGAGGTCAGCTAGCGGAGTTGACTTAAAGTTCAACAGCATCAGTTTCATGTATATGAGAAGCATGGCTGGTCAGTAACTTACTATGGCTTCAGCTCCTAGCATATCTTCTCTTTTTCTTTTTTAAAGAAGCCTCTGTCTTAGGTCAAGGAATTCCCAGGGCCTTACTCGTCTCTAAACACGTGATTATTATCAAGCTCCTGTCTTAGGTGGCTACTGACAGTAATTCCTAGTTGCCCGTCATGGAGGTCCTCTATTATGGGTCTATCATGTTTACCTGTATCTGAGCCGATTCATTTTTGTCAGTCAAGGAGGCCAGTGCTTGCTTGGCCATCCTAGAATTAGTTTCTTGTTTTCGAGCCCAGAAAATAATTTTTATAACTACAACAATGAGAATGACTACAAGGAGGATAGCTGGTACCTGATCCAACCAGTTAAAGGATGGGAGCTCTGGCAGTGCCTTTCGTATATTAGTCACAAAACTATCAACTGTTTCAGCCAGGTCAAAAGATAATTCTGGAGCATCTTTTAAGGCAGTTATTTCGTTATGTAAAGCCAGTAGGTCTAGAGATATATCATGCCATACTCCTAGGAGGTGATTTTTAACATATGTCCAATTATATTGATTATTTTTATAAACCTTAGCAGTTATACAAATCCACTTATAAGCAGCATGACATTGTATTCTGGCTCTCAGCCTTAATTCTTTGATTTTATGTTCCAAATATTCAACTCTGTCGCCTAAATATTCCACCTTGTCAAACAATGCCTCCATGCGCATATCTATTTTTGTGTCAACTCTCTCTTGAGTGCCCAGAGTCTGAGTAACATTTCTTGACAATTGATTAACGAAATGAGCCGTTTGAATTTCTTGAGAGAGTGCGACTGCCGTGGTGGCAGTCGTGGTGATTAAAGTAATTAGGGCAGCTACACCTGTTATCAGTAATCCAATAAATCTTTTTGGGCAACTAAGGACAGTATTAATTTTTTGAAAAATGATACCAAGTTTGATCGGCATACCAAGTTTCTGATACATTAACAGGAAAAATTACAAAAGGAGGTTGTTTTATAATCATAATTTGAGTCCCCGTGGGCACCACAGAAATACATGAGGTTAACTGACAATCATTACAAGTGGTAACAAACTTTTCTTCATCATGAGTTATAACAATTTTACCAAATAATAAAAGATAAGGGGGGTTAACACAAGCTACTGCAACATTGTTACCTAAATGAGAGGGGTCTTTATAAGGTGACACGTACCCTACCACAGCGGCTAACTTCCAAATATGCGTTTGTGGAAAGTGAGCTGGAAATAACCACATTCCTGCATTGAAGCCTGAGGTTAATTCTGAGTCTGTAAAGTGGACGTGCTCACTCTCTGAGAAGAGAGTAGCTAGATGATAAACTTGTCCCACAGACCAATCGTCTACATAAAACCCTTTTAAATACAGATCATATCTGACTGGAATAGAGGAACGACATTTTCTCCATCTAAGATTATGATAACATGAACGGTCCACATCACACGGAAGCCAATAATGTGGTGGGTTAGGGGCCCTCACTAATTGGCCTGTTGGTGTCCACATGACTATGCCTTGATTATTACATTCAGGGGGCCCACTCTTTTGGTAAGTCTTTTTCTGCAGGATCAAACATCCAGCAGTTACAGTGTCTTTTGAGAGGCAGATGGGAATGGTATTGGAGAAACCCATATAGTTAATTTTTGCTGAGTGGAGAAACGGGGATCCTCTAATGATAGGAGGCCCCAATAAGGCAGAATCATTTACAGTCACCATGATGGGCTTCTCCTTCCAGGTGGCAGGATGAATTATCGGGGGGTCCGGCAGGTAGGTCCAATGGAGGTCTGTCTCCGCCGTCTGAATTAGCAGCAGGATGCTTATCATGGTCAGGAACGTCATCTCGTGGCTGTACTGGGCGGACTGCTCTTACAGGGATCCACCAAGGTCGATTTTGTTTCCTAGAGAAAACACAGACAGATCCCCGAACCTGCATAATTACAGGGTCAGGTCCTTCCCAGTTATTTGTCTCCATGTCTTTCCACATTACCACAGCCTGCGAAGAAATGGAAGGGGAGAAATGCCTGTTGGCTGCAGATTTATCCTGATTATCCAAAATAAAAAAATTTAAGGTAAATAAAGTCAAGGATAGTAAATTACGAGGAGATTCTGTAGCGAGGGGACCCAAGTCTCCCTTTTTTGTTTTTTCAAGATAGATTTTGAGTGTTTTATTAGTTCTTTCCACTATGGCTAGTCCTTGTGGATTATATGTAATGCCTGTTATGTGAGAGATGGCGAAGGTCTCACAAAAAGAAGCAAAGCCCTTACTCATGTAAGCAGGGCCATTATCAGTTTTAAGTTGTTTAGGGCAGCCCATGTATGCAAAAGCAAGTAATAGATGGGCTTTGACATCTTTTAATTTTTCTCCTGCATGTGCGGATGCAAAAATTAAGCCAGAATTGGTATCCACTGAAACATGAATAAATTGTAAGCTTTTAAATTGGGGATAGTGTGTTACATCCATCTGCCAGAGATCATTTGGTAATATTCCTCTGGGATTGGTGGAGAGATTAGGAATATTTTGGTGTATAACACACACAGGACATGTGGTTAATATAGATCTAGCTTGTTCTCTAGTTATTTTACAATGATGTTGTAAGGTATTAGCGTTAACATGAAATTTATGATGCATTCTAACAGCAGCCTCATAGCCTTGTGAAGAAAAAATAACACCACCTGTAATATTGGCAAGGTGATCAGCCTGTTTATTGCCCATGCTTAAAGGTCCGGGAAGATTACTATGACTTCGTATGTGACCAACCCATAGGGGGTATTGTCTGGCCCAAATTTCTTTTTGTAAGGGTAACAGAAGGCGATGTATAGTTGAAGCAGCAGGAATGCATGCTGCAGTTTCAATAGCTGGAAAACATTGTACCACATATATACTATCAGAATAAATATTAATAGGTTCATTAGGAAATGTTTGTAGGGCCAATATAACTGCCTGAATTTCTGCTTCTTGAGCAGAGCATGAAGGAATGTGAATGCTAATAGATTGATCATTAGACACCACTGCTGCTCGTCCTTTTCCGGAACCATCAGTAAATACTACCCTTGCTGAGTCTATAGGAGAGGCTCGAACTCGAGATGGAAAAATTACCAGATGCTGTTTAAAAAATTGGCAGATTTTGTTAGCAGGATAATGCGAATGGATATTAGCCATATACAGACATGCAAACAAACTCCAATCATCCTCTTGATTAATTAAAGACCTTAGCTGTTCTTTATTATAAGGCACAATGATCTCATCAATATACTTACCAAACATCATAAGTGATTGTTTTTGTGCTCTAAACAATAAGTTAATTACCAATTTAGGGTAAGAAGTTACTATTCCTTTAGGGTTGGTAGAAGAATGTATCCAATAGATAGGGGCTGTTTGCCAAAAGACTCCTGTAGGAGCATGTTTTGATGAAAAAACTAAAAATGAAAGACCTTTATCATAATCAATATATTGTAAATGGGCGTTTTTTAATGCTTGATTTACTAACTGTAATGCCTTTGATGCTCTTTCGTTAATGTTCTTGTTGATGTTGGGTTGGTATCCCCTTTTAAAACGTCAAACAGTGGCATTAAATCATGAGTAGATAAATGTAAAGAAGGACAGATACAATTTATATCTCCCATGTTTTTGAAAATCATTTAAAGTCCTTAATTGGGAGATTTGTATTTCTAGTTTTTGTGGACGGATCCCCACTTTTTGTAAAAATATGTCCTAGATACATATAAGGGAATTGTAATTGTACCTTATTGGGGGCAATTTTTAAGTTTTTGTTTGTTAAAGCCTGTTGTAAACAGTCAAAGGCTTTTAATACCAGTTCTTCTGTCTGTGCGGCTAGCAAGATATTGTCCATGTAATGGATGATTTTTACACATGGAAACTGTATCCTGATAGGATTTACAGCATCAGCTACATAGTTCTGACACAAGGTGGGACTGTTGGCCATTCCTTGAGGCAAGCAAATCCACTGATATCTTTCAAAAGGCTTTGCATAATTAACAGAAGGGATGCTAAAAGCAAATTTTTTCCTATCCAAAGGATGTAATGGGATTGAAAAGAAACAATCCTTTAAATCAGTAACAATCATCTTTCAATTTTTTGGTATGGATACCGGTGAAGGTAACCCAGGTTGGGTGGCTCCCATGGGTGCCATAGCCTTATTGACTTCTCTAAGATCTTGTAATAACCTCCATCCTCCTGATCTTTTCTTAATTACGAATATTGGGGTATTCCAGGGAGAGGTAGATTTTTGTAAATGTCCCAGTCTGAGTTGTTCGGCAATTAAAAGTTGTGCAGCCTTTAGTTTTTCCTCAGAAAGGGGCCATTGCTCTACCCATATAGGGTCAGATTTTTTCCAAGTTATTGCAAGAATATCAGGCTGCTAAGAAGCAATGGCCCCTAAGAAAAATGTCCTATCCCTCTTTTGTCTAGTCCTGTCCTTATGAGTTGAGCTGAAATTTCCAAGGGCTGTGGGTTACCATGCAACTTAGGACCAAGACCCTTACCAGGAATATACCCCTGCTGTTTCATTATTTGCATTGAAATATCAGTGGTAATTGTGACACCCATAGCAGTTAATATGTCACGTCCCCATAAATTAACAGGCAATTCATTGACCACATAGGGCTGTACATATCCACCTTTTCCACTGGAGTCTTTCCACATCAAATATTTAGCACTTTGAGGAGGAGCACTGACACCCCCTACACCAGTTAGAGAAGAGCTAGATTCGGTTAATGGCCATTCACGAGGCCACAATTTTTGAGAGGTGACTGACACATTAGCTCCAGTGTCTAAGCTACCTTTAAATTTCTTTCCTTCAGTTGTTAAAGTTAATTCTGGTCTTTTATCCATAAGTGCAGTCCAGAAGGCTGCCTTCTCTGTGGACCCAAATCATCCCTCTCTGTGTTCTTGTAAAGTTTTATGGGTAGTTTCTATTTTTGGTAACAGTATTAATTGTGCAATTTGTTACCCTTGCGGAATTACAATAATTTCATCCTGGCAATTTACCATAATCTTTATTTCTCCCTGTAAATCTGCATCTATAACACCAGGAATAACCTGCAGTCCTTGAAGAGAGGTACTACTCTCTCCTACAATTAGTCCTATTGTGCCAGGGGGTAAAGGGCCAAATACCCCTGTGCCAATAGCTTGAGGACCCATTGCTGAAGTTAGGACTGCTCTGGAGGAGGTACAGAGGTCCAGTCCTGCACTTCCCAGGGTCCCTCTGTACAATTGGATAACTGATAAGTGTAGCCCTGTGGAAAGAACTCTGTCCCCCCGACGGAGGGTTTTGGACCCCGTATGTCTGTTGGTTCGGGGCCCGGGGCTGGCCCCTCAGTCCGTTTCCCTGATGATTTATGGGCTCACCATCTATAGTTATTTTTGAGTGACATTCACTGGCCCAGTGTTTTCCTCTTTTACATTTAGGGCAGAGTCCTGGTGGAGGTGGTTGGCCACTAGCCCCAGGACATTCCCTTTTAAAATGTCCCTCCTGTCCACATTGAAAACATTTTTTTTTTATCATTTTTAGGTAATCTAAGACCCTTTTCAATAGCAGCTGCCATAACATTCCCCAGAATAGTATTAGAATCCACATCCCTACAATAGAATAGAAAAACTGAAAACTGCTACATTCCAGTCACCCAGGTTTCAGGTTTCTTTCTCTTTTCCCATCTTCATTTGTTTATACTCTATTCATGGTTGCTTAAGAGTTTGTTATTTTTGTCAGTCCTAGCTAAAATGCAAACATCTGAAAAGAAAAACACTGTCACTCTTTAAAGGTCTAGGCCAGTGTAAAACGTGAATAGATTATTTTAATTTATTTTTAAAAACTGTACAAAATTATTTCAAAATGTAAAATGAAGAGGGAAATTTTTGCAGAAAGGAACCAGTATGTAGGGATGAGAGAGAGAGATATAAAAAAGTTGTAAGAAACTTTGGTAATATACGATCAAAGGAAAGAATATTTTTAAAATAAAGCATCTTGTACACTAAAGTTAAGGACTTCGACAAATGTTTGTGAAGGATAAAGCTTAGGAAAAGAATATTGTATGTTTGGTAAAGATGGTTAGATTTACAAATTATCCAAAAGGTTTACAGTGAGGTTCTATAAAGATAATTTTTCGTGATTTCTGCTGTCTCTGTTCTATGGTTGTCTTAAAACCTAGAGTCTAAATTTCACTTCTAAAGTGAGAGTGAATTCTTGTGTAACTATAATGCTATATTTGTGCTTCCCAAATGTTAAAAAGGTATAAATGGGTATTTAACAAGACACCAATCAGTTTAGCTAATCAGGTTCATCACAGCTGCCTAAAGCCAGCAGGTCCAGAGCCAATAACCCCAGAGGCAACTCACTAAACTGTTCATGAGAAATCTGAAAAGTGCTTTAAGCAAGCTGATCCTGAAGGGATGTCTTCTTCTGCTCCAGTCATATCCAGAAACTGACAAGACAGTGCAGACTGAAGAGCGTCACACCTCAGGCTCAAAGCTGGACTCTAAATTTTATGCCATAAGTGCTTTAAGACTGACCTTATTAGTGGGATTTACGGTCATCTTAATTTCAAAACTTACATGTCTACCCAATTTGGCTTTGCATTGTTAATATGAAAAAACAAGTGGCTGTCACCATTAATGTATCCAAAATTGTCAAACCTATTATTGTGAGATTTGATACATGTTCAGATTCTATCTTGTGGCAGCCTGGAAAACAAGCAACAGTTCTCCCAGGCTAACAAGTACTACTGACCTTGTGTCAAAGATCACAAAGAAAATGTTGGGAGCCTGGTTAGTGGTCAGCTTTGAGGTCACTTCAGTCTGGTTTGGGAGGGACACAAACTGCCCACCCAAGGGAATATTTCTGCACACAGACCAAATGAGACTGATGAGCAAAGACTTGACAGCTTTATTTACCTTTTCCTTCCCTGATTCATTTGTGACTACCTTATGTTCTTTCTTGACTCACCACATGACTGCTTTGCTGACTCCTGTGATTAGTTATTCTTGCAAAGATTTGGTTAGAATCCTCCATAAGAGTAAGACAGTGGTGGAAGAAGAGGTAGGACAGATCTCTGTCTTTGACCTCCCCGGCCTTCTCAGCTACCTTGTCATTCATGTGAGAGGTTTCTAATCAATCAACATCAACAGCATCTGCTACAAGTGACCACTGGTGTTGACGTCACTAGAGTTAGCTTGATACTTGTTTAGAGACCCTGGACCTACCCAAGAACTGCTGAATCAGAATCTCCATCCCGAATGACTTCCCATTTATGGCTTATTAAAATTTGAGGGTCAACCTTTACTTTCTCAACTAAGAAATATATACACTTTATCTTGTCTAATGAAAATGTAGCTCTCAAATGCATGCTTCTGTGTTGAGGATTTGATTTTACATTTTATATTTCACAAACGTGCTGTATTAAAACTGATTTTGTGGGTTTTACGTTCAGAGTTAGATGTTGCATTATGAAATACTGCTGTGTTAAATGTATGTTAGCTGATAATTAACTCTCACTTCATTGTGGGTCATTTAAAGACCGTCAGTGATCACATGTTCAAGATGCTTTTATCTGGGTTCATTTTTATTTCAGGAATTGTTGACATTCAGGGATGTAGCCGTTGTTTTCTCTCCAGAGGAGAGGGAATTCCTAAACCCTTCTCAGTGGAATTTGTATCGGGATGTGATGTTAGAGAACTACAGGAACCTGAACTTCCTGGGTAAGGACATCTTCTCTACAACAAAATTTCTAATTCACTATAAACAGTGTACGTGTATGTGTGTGTGTGTATGTGTATGTGTGTGTTACTGGAGTTTGAACCAGGGGCATTCTGAATTACATACCTTGCCCTATTTCATTTTGTATTTTGAAACAGGGTCTCTCTAAGTTGCTGAGGGCCTCACTAAGTTGGTAAGGCTGATCTCAAACCTGTAACCCTCCTGTCTCAGCCTCCCTAGGACAGGGATGTGAGATGCTGCCACACCTAGCTTACTATCAACATTTAATTTCGTTCCTTTGTAGAATATATCTTGGAAGCTTCTGTTTTGATGACTGAATTTCACATTCCAGCATTTTGTTTTGTTTTGTTTTGTTTTTTGTTTGATTGTGTGTGGTTCTGGGCATTGAATTCAGGCATTCTACCTCATATCTGCACCCTCAGGCCATTTTCCTTTTTTTTTGGAACAGGGTCTCATTAGGTTGATGAGAGTCTCACTACTTATTGAAGCTGTCCTCAAACCTGCAATCCTCTTGTCTCAGCCTCCCAAGTACTGGGATTACAGGCGAGTGCCACCACACCCTGCTTACAGTCCAGTTTTCCAGCAAATATTTGGTGGTTTATTGGTGTAAACAAAAACAATAATAATATCTTACAATCCTCTTTTGACTCTAATCTCCTACTTTCTTGATGGAATATACATCTTTCACTTTAGATTATTGGTAACTTTTAGGAAGCCGGGGCATATTGTGCTCTACAGCTTAGATTCCAGTTTCTCTTTTAGCTTTAATTGGGAGTAGTTGGAAGTACAGATAAAGATCTGCAAATTGAAAATGACTTCTGCAGATTCTAATAGGTCAGAAGACAACATTCAAGAAAGCCATTTTCAAGGATCTTCCATTATTCCTTTTTAAAAAAAATTTTTTTAAAGGATGGAGGTAATAGTGTGTGGAGGGGAGAAATGTGAGTGTTTGATGGGATATTCCCATGCAAATATGCCTTATATTTCAATCAACAGGTCTTGCTGTCTCTAAGCCACACCTGGTCACCTTTCTGGAGCAAAGGAAAGAACACTGGAATGTGAAGAGACAAGAGACTGTAGCTACACACTCAGGTAGGAAGG
>PVLC010034109.1:0-17069 GCA_004027655.1 Graphiurus murinus
AAAGTCTACAAATAGAAGCCAGGCACTAGAGCAATCACTCTGTTAGTTCATAGGCACCGAGTTTAAGTTTTTTTATTTGCTCTGTCAGTTCAGGCAGAGGACTTCTCCCGCTGCTCTCCACTGGGCCTGGCTGCGTCTATCTCTTTCTGCTTTTTGCTTTTGCAGTGTAAATGCCATGCCTTTCCAGATGCCCTATGTGCTCTGGGATCCTGTGCCCTTCTGACCCAGTCTCGGCTCTAGAATGGCAGGTGTCTGAGTCTATCCTTTGTATTGTAAATCCAGCACCCCAGGTTGTAGTCCACTTATGGTTCTCTGCTGTTCGGCCTGTTCCACCTCCTGGACAGCTGGGGGTGCAATTGGACAATGATGGTTTGGATAGCTGGGAGGAAGATGGTTGGGGGGAGCTCGCGGCAAAGATGGCAGCGGCCGCGCACTGGCTCCCCTGAACCTCCTGGTCTCCACCCAGGCGCTCCAAGTTCACACCCAGGTTTCAAACACTCCTTCTCTTCCTTCAGTCAAGAAGCTGGTTTCTTGGCTGACCTGCTCTGGGCTATGTTGTTCACTTTTCCATCTCTGGGACGGAGTGCGGAGGCAGACCTGCAGGAGCTCGTTCCGGGCGCTGTAGATGGTGCGGGGGTCCCCACGCCACGCCTGGACTTTTATCTGTGTCCGCCATGCATTTTGCTGCTCATAGCATCAGATTGATCTCCTCTGCTCCAGATCCCGTCTCAGTAGCCTAGCTCTTCAGCAGGGTGCAGGATGCCGGGAGTAGGGCGTGGCGCCGGGGCGCACTGCCCAGCTGCATTGCGGCTGGGTCCCTTGCACGCCTAGGTCCGCGTTCTTGGTTTTCTTTTATTGTAGTTCAAATTCCACTTTTGTTTTTTGGTTGTTATTGTTGTATTTTTCTTCTGTTAAGAAGCTCTTTTTATGGTAAATTTAGTTCGAAATCACAGCGTCTGAGGAAAGTTGTTTCACTCAGTCACCATCTTAGATTTCTCCCGTCTGAACTTTTTTAAGTCTCCATACACACTGCCAAATTGTTTTACAGAATAGTTGCAACAATTTCATTCCTACTGCACATAAGAGTGCCCTTCTCCCTGAACCTATAACAGTACAAAGTACTAGGGTTTCTGCTATCTTTTCAAAATTGAAATTTGAGAAACAATATATTTCTTTTGGATATATTAGTACCTTCAAGAAGTACAGGCCTGACCTTAGAGGTATTAAATCCTATGAGTTAGACAGTTAAAGATTCCAAGGTGACCCTGTGTCTTCTAGTTCCAAGAAGATGCCTTAAATTTGTTTAGAATAAGGTAGAGGATTAACACATTCTCTGAGATCTTGATGAGCACCTCACTACTGATCCCTAGAGAGATAGTAAAAAATTTCCCCATATGCAATAGAAAAAAAAAATGTATGAAAAACTCCAGAGAAAATATAAAAGGCTTTTTGGAGGAAAAAAAATGATCAAAAGGATCTTTAAATGAAACTTCTTCAACAATTAGACATTGGAAGTGAGTGTATGTGCTAGAATAGTGGCCTTCAATGAGCCATGCAGTCTAATATCCAAGTCCTTGCATAGTCCCCTCCCTAAGCTTGGCCAATGTGACCTGCTTTGGGCAAGGGAACATTAGCAAACATGACATAGCAGGTACTTTATAAACATCTTTCCACTGGGATTTTCCCATTATCATGTGAAGAAGCCCAGATGAAAGACCAGGAAAGAAAAGTCCAATGATCCCAACAATTGAAGCGCCAGACACAGGAGTAAGGCATGTCAGACCATATAGTTAAACCATGTTGCTAATGGACTGCAGCCACAAGACTGAACTCAAAAGAGACTAACAAAAAACCCATTCAGACAAACTTGTGTTATTTTCAGTCACCAGTGTAGGTAGTTTCTAGTATGGAAGTTAATAACCAATCCAATATATTCTAGGCATAAGAAATGGCATTCATCCAACATTTACTGTGTGCTCAGAGTATACAATCCTGAGGGATAGACTTGCATGTTATTCAAAGTAACTATAGTGTGACAAAGGCTACAATATTAGACAAATAGTGGCACAAAAGAAGGAGTTCTCTACTTTCATGGTTAGAGACTTCATGGGAAAGAAAATTCATGACCTTAGTCTTGAAATATAACCCAACAAACTAAGGGGAAAAAAAGAATATTACAATGAGTAGAAGAAACAATGAATGTGTAGAGATAAGGAATAAAATAGGATGTTCAGGAGCCTGCACATGATTTTACCTAGAAGAGTACAGGTAGTCATTGGGGAGAAGCAAAAAAAAAAAAAAAAAAAAAAATGAAGCTCTCTGGACTCAGATATGGATGAAAAAAATTCTTCCTATCCCATTTTATAGATGTTATGTGGAAGAGTCAAAATAGAAGTCAGGATGTGCTCTTAAACCTGCACTATTCTGACTCTCATATGCCCAATATATTTCTGCAGTATCTAAATGCATCATTACTCTATAAATTTCACATTTCAGTTTGACCATAGCTGATACAGTATTGGGATAGTTCATTCAGTAGTAAGTTCATTCCAGTGAATTCCTCATCTCCTGTCCAATATCTAACTCAGCATATAGTTCAGAAAAAAATTTAGATTATTCCTCTACTAATTAGTATCTATACTAATGTATAGAAATCTGATATGACTTAACCCAGAAAACAAATTTAACAAGATTTGGGAAATGGATAGAGAGATCTTAATGATATTCAACAAATAAAATGAAAAAAGCAGCAACAGCTTTCAAGAGTATATACTGTTTATACTAATTAAAAGACTAGATCCAAAGTTGTAGTTTTAAGCAAGCCACTGAATATGCAAAAACTGAAAGGAAAGTGAAGCATCAGCATCTGATCTTAGCTGGCAAGAGCAGTTTAACTGCTAAGTCTCTAAACTCCAACTCACAATGACAAAATTTTACTGTTGTTACCCAAAAAAAAAAAGAAGAGTGGGAAGATATAAATAAAACTTAATTCACATATATCCTTGCTGGTATTGGTTGAGAAATCATTTGTGGTGTGTCAAAGAGAGAACCATAATTTGTAATTTGGTCTTAAAGAAAGTGTAAGGCAGTAAGCCCCAAATCTGGCCCTTACACAGATACACACTATGAACAGCAACTGACTTCAGAACAGAGTGAGCCCCCCTTGGCCTCATTAGCTGTTGATATTTACAGAAGAGTCTCCTTGATCAGGTAAGGAATGACAGGAATGCAATAAAATTAGTGAGGGTCAATAGAATAAGATTCAGCAGTTAATCAATTACAAAAGGACAGCTTCAGTGAAAGGACAGGCCCCTGTTTTCTCAGGATAATCACATGCCTGATTCATATAGTCTCATAAAATTGACTTGTCTTTTTTTTTTTTCTTTATCTAATTGACTCATGCCTGGATATTACATAAACTTTACATGTCCTCAAAATAAGACTAACTATACTACTAAAGATAGACATCTAATTACTTTCATTCCACATGAACGATGGCCCAGTGAAATAGATAGATGGATGTCTTTCCTAGCAATCCAAGACCTTGCTTTGAAAGTATCAAGGAGTACTGTATAAACCCTACTGAGAAATGCCTTCTATAAGTCATGTTGATAAGATACAACTTTAGATATCAACAGTAAAGATGAAGTTACAACTACAAAATACATTATACATATAACTACCACTCTAATTTCTGTTTTGCTTATTCAAAACTGACTTTACTATGGCATTTTATAACTTCAGATTCTATTTTAAATGCTAGAACATTAGAATTAAGAGGGACCTTAAAACTTTCCTAGCCCAATAAATCACCCTAAAGAAAACTTCATGTACAATATCTCTGCAGATCAGATATAATGTGTATGATAAAAGACAGGGGGAAGAGACAGACTATTAAAGTTTAAAAATCTAAAATCAGTACATTTCACTTTTGTATAGTTCTAATTATATGAAAATTCTCCCATAAATTGACGTTAAATATAGTTCTTAAATTTCTATGCCATGGTACCTTCTGGAAATTCATGTGATTAATCTAGTTCATTTGATTTTGCGTACACGTGAAGCTATATAACTGAAAGCTGCTATCTTCTGCTCTCACAAAACTTTCAATATTTCTTATTTAAGGAAGCCTCATTTTCTATCTTTATATACAAAAGTTTTTTTTTTAATTTTAATTAAGTAGCCTTAAAATGAGTACTTTCTAAAAGATTTTTACCTAATACTTCAATCAGTAAATATTTTAAGCACATCTTCAAAAAATATATATGTATTTATATTTATATTTTCATATAGTTATAAGATTTATACATGTCATTTTACTGTTATTTAGCATACTGTAAGATACAAAAGTGACAGAAAATGATTTGGAGATGACAGAAAGTTGAAAGCTTGAAAGTCATGTGGGAATGATAGTTGAAATGAAGTGACCAGAAAGGTAGCAAGTCAATTCACAACACAGATATGCAGAAAGACTTAGAAACTGGAAGCACCATGGTGGTGGCAAAAAAAATATGCTTGAGAGATTTCATCTCCATTCCATGTAGCTAAATGATGTCCCTCACACAACAACCTAACCTATAAATCCTGGCAATAGACAGTCAGTAGGTTTACTTTCTAGAAAGCTTTGCATGGTTGAGTAAATAAGACCAAAAAAGAAAAAGGTGAGTTGGCAAACTAATTGCTCCATCTGTAGAGGAAATCAGTTATTTTGCCTGCTAAATGTGCTTTCCTTTCTTCTACGAAGAAAAGAGCATTCCTTCCCTGGGTGTATGTGGGGGTGGGGGAGACAAAGACAAGAGACAAGTGGAAAGTCATTGGAAGGGTCAGGAGGGTATTTTTGGTTTTGTGGTACTGGGGGCTGAACCCCAGGCATTCTCCCTCCGAGCTACATTCCCCCAGCCCTATTTTTTATTATTTATTTGAAACAGTGTCTCACTAAGTTGAGGAGGGCCTCACTAAGTAGCTGAGGCTGGCAGCGAACCCAGATCCTCCAGTCTCAGCCTCATAAGTACTGGATTACAAGTGTGCACCACCATGCCTGGCTAGGAAGGTTTAATGTAGTTTTGTGGCACCCCAATTAGTTACTGTGAAAATGGGTTGTTTTTAAAAGTCTTGCCTCTGAATCCCTACTTCCTGCCTTGTCATGTGATCTCTTCTTCTCATATAAGCCCCTGCCATTGTGAACCCATCCACCAGCAAGCTCTCACAAGAGATCAAAGAGGCCAAACAATCATGGACTTTTGGCCTCCAAAACTTAAGTTAAATAGCCCATTTTCTTTATAAAGTATCCAACTGTAGGTATTTTGTCATAGCAACAGAAAACAAAGACAGAGCTCTAAGAAAAGGTATTATATCCATGAAACAATAATAGTATGCTATTGTTTTATAATAAAAATATATTCATAGGAAGATTTTTTTTGGAAATAAAAATGTTAGCAAAAAAATTCAAAATAAAGATTGGAAGATAAAGTTGACAAAATATACAACTAAGGAGCAACTAAGTATGAAGAGACAGATCAGGAGAGTGATGTCAGCAAGATGACAGAACAGGAATTTCTAGTGTTTATCTCCTTCAGAAATACAAATTTGAACAATCTATTCATAAACATATCTTTATAGGAAATAAGGAATCCAGGTGAGAGGTTATAGTACTTGGGTAAACCATAGAAATAAGAAAGGATGCTTTGACTAGGGCAAGAATGACAGTTTCACATTAGGCACATTGTTTCTCCCCTAAGGCCTGAAAAGCACAGTGTGGGGAGAGAGAGCTTCCATACAGAGGAAGGAAAGTTAAGTGGACACCTGACTGCACCAGAGACCCCACCACCAGATCTGCCCTCATTGATCCTGATACTAAGCCAAATGTTATGGTTTGACTGTGTCTCCTTCAACATCCAGGTGTTGCAACTTAATGGTCAATATAAGAGTACTAAAAAGTGGGACCTTTAAGAGGGGATTAGGCCATAAAGGCTCCTCTCTTGTGAATGAAATTAAGACCCTTATAAAGAAAGTTTCACATAGTGGTCCTCCTTGCCTTTCCACCTTCTGCCATGAAAAGACACAGCATCATCTCCTCTGGAAGACACAAAAAGCCACTATATTGAACACACAGATTGCCCCTCACCAGAGACTAAAACTTTCAGCACCTTGACCTTGAACTTCCAGCCTCTAAAACTATGAATTTTATTGTTTATGAATTATTTAATTTGTGGTGTTTTGTACCAGTTTCGCAAATGAACTAAGATACTGACACTGTGGAACCAAGCTCTGGGTAAGCCCCCACAGGAAGGCCTGACCCAGCAGCAGGCTAATCCCTTTGGATCCAGACTTCTGGACAGCCCAGATTCAGGATCTAGGCCCATTCCTATGGATTCAATCATCAGAACCACCCCAGCAGGTGCTGGCACCAGGACAACACCCATGAACCCAGGATCCAGGTCCACTATCACAAACCCAGCCACCAGGCCTGCATAATAGAACAAGCTCCAGGCTCACAGTGGTGAAACTGGGCCCAGGACCACCCCAGGAGACCCAGGCTCCAGGCAAGGATCTGCAGACCCAGGTATCAGAAACACCATTCAGTGGGCTGGCCTCTTTCTGACCAGTCCATCCAAGGCGTACACAGAAACCCCACATATGTGCCTCATCCAGTTCACTAAGAATCTCTCAGTAGTCTGACTAGTAAGCAGCTTTATATGCTGAACCTAGTCTATAAAGATCAGTATAGGCATCTACTTCTTCAAATACCCAAATACCAATGGAAGGACATAAAGATCAAACACTTGAGCAAACATAATACCACCAAAGGAACAAAGCAAAGTGCCAGTAGCTGACCCTAAAGAAATAGATGTCCATTAACTACATGACAAATAATTCAAAATTGTTGTCTATAAAAAGCTCATTGAGCTACAAGAGAACATAGACAACTACATGAAAACAGGGAAAAAAGGTAGAAACCATAAAAATGAGTCAAATAAATTCTGAGGTTAAAATTCAAAGGGAACTTCAACAGCAAACTTGATTCAGCAGAAAAAAAAAAAGCACTGGGCATAGAGACAGATTTGAAATTACTCAGAGAAACAAAAATAAAAAAGAGCAAGAAAGAGTGAATAAAGTTTATTGAATTTATAGGTTATGATCAAGTTAACATATATATATATATACATACACACACACACACACACACACACAATTTATTACAGGAGTCCTAGAGAAGCAAAAAAAGTAAAAATGGAAAAATCTTATTTAAAGAAATAATGACAGAGCCAGGCATAGAAGCACACACCTGTAATCCCAATACTTGGGAAGCTGAGACAGGAGGATTGCAGAGGCCAGCCTCAGCAACTTAGGAAGGCCCTCAGCAACTTAACAAGACCCTGTTTTAAAATAAAGTAGAATTGGAGGTGTATCTGACAGGTAGCAGGTTCCTGAGTTTAATTCCCAGTATCACAAACAAATAAAAAATAAAAAGGAAGAAGGTAATAAATATCCAGATCCATGAATACCAAAGAACCTTAAATACCAAAGAATCTTAAAATAATTTCTCAAAAGTAAAAGACAAAGAGAGAAATTTGAAAGCACCAAGAGAAAATCAACTTGTTATATATAAAAGATCACCATAAAACTATCAGTGGATTTCTCAGCAGAAACTTTGAGGTCAGGAGACAGTGGAATTATATATTAAAAGTACTGAAAGGAAAAAAAAAACTTTACAGAATACTATATCCTGCAGGTTGACCTACAAAATGGAAGGAGAGATAAGGACTTTCATAAACAGCAAAAGTTGTGGGAGTTCATCACTACTTCTGCTTTATAGGAATTGCTAAAGGGACTTCTTCAAGTTTAAATGAAAGGATATTAATAAGAACATGAAAATATGTAAATTTATAAAACTCAATGTAAAGGTAATAATATAGTAAAATTCAGAATATTCTAATACTATAATGATGGTATCTAAGTCACTTTAACTCTAGCATAAAAGGCAAAAGTATTAAAAAATAATCATGGCTGAAATAATTTATTAATGGATATGTAACATATAAAATGTAAATTGCTACACTGATGACATAAAAATAGGTGGAAGGGGGAAGGTAAAGAGTATAGTTTATGTATGCAAAGTTAAATTGTTATTAGTTTAAAATAGATGGTTATAACTATAAGATATTTTATTTAAGCCTCATAGTTCCCCAAAAGAAGAAATCTGTAGTAGACATACAAAAGAAAAAGGAATCAAAGTAAAATAATTACCAAAAAATTAAATAAAGGGCTGGGCATGATGACATATACCTGTAATTCCCAGTTCTTGGGAGGCTGAGACAGGATTGCAGGTTTTAAAAAATAGCTTTCCTCAGCAATGTAGCAAAACTCTCAGCAACTTAGCGAGACTCTGTTTCAAAACAAAAAATAAACAAGAACTTGGGGTGTAGCTCAAAGGCAGAATGTTCCTGGGTTCAAAACTAGTACCAAAAAAAAAAAAAATCCAATAAAAGAAGACAGCCTGAGAGGAAAAATGATACCAAGGAACTATGAAAGAGTTGGAAATTTTTTAACAAAATGGCAGTAGTCTTTACCTATCAATAATTATTTCAAACGTAAATGGAGAGACCCAGTTTCAAAATAAAGAATAAAAATAGGGCTGGGGGTGTAGCTCGGAGATAGAATGCCCCTGAGTTCAGCCCCCAGTACTGCAAAAAAAAAAAAAAAGTAAATGGATTAAATTGTTCAATCAAAAGATATAAGATGACTGAATCAATTTTTTAAAATAATACCTATTTATATGCTGCCTATAAGATACTTACTTACCTTTAATGACAAATATATGCTAAAATTGAAGGGGTATAAAAGGTACTCCATGCAAATGCACAATGAAATACTATTTGGCCTTAACAAAGGATGAAATGCTGTCATTTGTGATAACATGGATAGAACTGGAAGTCATACATTAAGTGAAAGTGAAAAAAGCCAGGCAAAGAAAGATAAGTTGATCTCATAGAAATTGAGAGAATAGTGGTTACTGGAGGATGGAGAGATTAAAGAAGATGGAAGGATAGAAATAGGGAGGAATGGGGAAAGATTGATTAATCAGTACTAAGTTATAGTTATATAGGAGAAATAGGTTCTCTGTTCTATTACACAGTAGTTTGACTATAGATAACAATAATATACTGTGTCTTTTTAAGAACTCTGAATGTTTTCATTACAAAGAAATGATAAATGCTTGAGGAGATAGATGATATGCTTACTCTGATTTGAACATTATACAATGTATAGATGTATACATAAATCACATAATACCCCATAAATACACTCAATACTATGTGTCAGCATAAAAAACATTGAATTTTTAAAAAAGAAATCATAAGAGACTACTATGAACAATTATTCATCAACATATTAAACAAGCTAGGAAAAATGGATAAATTCTAGACATAAAAAACCTGCCAAGACTGAATTGTGAAGAAATCACAAATACAATTGAATTGATTATCATTAAAGAGATTGGATCAGTAACCAAAAACCTCCCACGAAAAAAGAGCCCAGGGATGGCTTCCCTGATCAGTTCTATCAAACATTTAAAGAAGAAATAAATGCCAACTGCTCTCAAATTTCTTCAAAAAAACTGAAGAGGATGGAATATTTTCAAAACTCATTTAACAAAGCTAGCATTACCCTGACAGCAAAGGCAGACAAGGACACTAAAATAAAAAAATTATAAACCAATATCACTGAGGAATATTGAATTCCACCAAACTTTCAAATAATAATACCAATTCCTCTACCTCCTCTTTCTCCTATTTTTACTCTTCCTCCTCCTCCCCCCTACCCACTTTGGTGATGAGGATTGAATCTAGGACCTCATGTATACTAAGCTCATGCTCTACAACTGAGCTACGTACACCCAATAGATTCCCAATGCTAGCATATTATCCTCTGTATTCCAAAACTAAATATGAAAAGAGAAAATAAATATATTAAATAAGTAAATAACAAAATAAAATAAAAACATAGATAATACTTTTGGTTTGTGCTTCCCAACTCTAACAATCTATGAGAATGAGTTGAAAATGAGTGTCATGTATGTAAGCAAATGTTTAACTTATTGTTTAAAGTCTCTGTTGACCTATCTATAAAATTCATGTGATGATGCCTAAGATTTGGGGACTATGGTTATGATGATTAAGTGAGCTAAAGTATATAAAACAAAAATAAATAAATAAAAGTGGAGGAATATTTTATGAAACCAATGAATATTTTATGAAACCAACACATTTTATGAAACCAATGTTACCTTGATAACTAAGCCAGACAAAGACACTGCAAGAAGAGAAAACTACAGGTGAATGTCTCTGATGAACACTGACGTGAAACTCCTCCATAAAATAGTAGCATACCAAATTTAACAACATATCAAAAAGATTATATACCATGATCAATAGATATTTGTCCCTGCCATGTGAAGCTGTTTTAGCATATGTAAGTAAATCAATGTGTGCCAGGCATGGTGGTGCACACTTTAATTCCAGTATTTGGGAGTCTGAGACAGGAGGATCTGGGTTTGCGGCCAGCCCTCTGCAACTTAGTAAAACCCTTTTTCAAAATAAAGAATAAAAATAGGGCTAAGGGTGTAGCTTGGAGGTAGAATGTCCGAAGGCTCAATCCCAGTAAAACACACACACACACACACACACACACACACACACACACACACACACACACAATGTGTCACTTCACATAATGGAATAAGAGACAAAAACCATATCATTATCTCAACTGACACAGGCCAATATCCCTGATGAATACAGAATTCTACAAAGTTGAAAAGCATTCAATAAATTTAAACATCCTTTCTTTTTTAATTATTTACTAGTACACTGCAATTATATATCATAGATAGGTTCAATGTGATAAAATCACACATGCACACAGATCTTGGTATGTTTCCCTCCACATCTCACCCTGCTTCCCACTTCACACACATTAGTGAAATTGGTAGTAATGCCTTCAGTTTCTCAACATAACAAAGGCCATTTATAAAAACCCCATAAGTAACACAATAAGTGGGGAGAAAATGAAAGATTCCCATTAAGATCTGGTACAAGGTAAAGATGCCCATTCTCACCACTTCAATTCAACATAGCACTGGAAACACTACCAAGAACAATCAGACAAGAAAAACAAAACATATTAAACTGGAAAGGAAGCAGTAAAATTGTCTCTATGTGCAGACAACTTAATCTTATATATAAAAAATCCAAGGGGCAATACACCAAGAGCTGTGTGCATGTGTGTTTATATTACACTGAACCTCACTATGATGTATAATTGCAATGCACTGATAAAACAAAAATAAGTTGGGATATCTATATGTTTTGCATATAAATCCTTTGGTATATAAAGTGTAATTATTTAATAAAATAAATACAAGAAGTTCAGCCAGGTGTTGTGGCGCATGCTTGTAATCCCAGCATTTGGGAGGCTGAGACCGGAGGATCCGAGTTCGCGGCCAGCCTCAGCTACCTAGTGAGGCACTCTGCAACTTAGTGAGACCCTGTTTCAAAATAAAGAATAAAAAATAGGGCTGGGGGTATAGCTCGGAGGTAGAATGCCTCTGAGTTCAATCCCCAGTACCACAAAAAAATAAAATAAAATAAAATAAATATAAGAAGTTTAAAAAAGAAAATCCCAGAAACTACACACACACACACAAACACACACACACACACACACACACACACAGGCACACTGTTAAAACAACAACAACAAAAAAGAGAATTTGGTAAAGTCATAGAGTACAATACAAAATCAACATATAAAAATCTGTAGCATTTCTATATACAAATAATAACCTATCCAAAAAGAAATAAAGGTCCTATTTACAATAGCATCAAAAATAAATAAAATACTTAAATAAGCTTAACCAAAGAAGTGAAAAATTGCACACTGAAAGCTATAAAAAATGATAAAAGAAAATAAATAAATGGAAAAATATTTCATGTTGATGGACCAGAAGAATTAGTATTTTTAAAGTGTCCATACCACTCAATGTAATACATAGGCTCAACAGAATCCCTATCAAAATCCTAACAACATTCTTTATAGATACAGAAATTCAGATGCCCCTCCTAATATGCGGAAGCTAGGGAGAAAACAAATCCTAGGAGGGAATCTAGACAAAGGAGAAACCTTAAAGAAGGAGACTAACTGAAGGTGATGCGAGGGGGGAGAGGGAAACACCTTAATGCACGTGATGTACATTCATGAACATATCATAATCAATCACTAAGCTGAACGTGAGAAGGAGGAGAGTGGAGGGAATGGGGTGGGAATTGGGGCAGGGCTGTGTACATGTGTACCTCATTAAAATGTATGATTACAATGCACCAATAAAAAAATAGAAAAAAACAATTCCAAAATCTGTATGGAACCACAAAAGATTCTAAATAGCCAAAGTAATTGTAAGAAAGAAAAACAAAGTTGGAAGCACCATACTTCTTAATTTAAAATTATATTGCAAAGATATAGTAGTTAAAGTGGAATGGACAGACAGGTAGATCAGTAGAACAGAATAGAGAGAAATAAATACACATATACATGTCTACCATCATACATTAGTCAGCTAATTTTCAACAAGCATACCCAAAAGACACAATGGAGAAAGGATAGTTTCTTCAATAAATATTGCTGAGAAAAATGAATTTCTGCATGCAAAAAAATGAGCATCATACAAACAACTTCTTGAAATGGATAAAAGAATTAAACATAAGAACAGAAGCCATAAAACAGAAGGGAACATCTACTGGACATAGGCCTTTTTAGTCACTTCTTAGATATTATATCAAAAGCTCAGAGATAAAACCAAAACCAACAAATGGGTCTACCTCAAACTAGAAAGTTTCTGCATAGAAAAAGAAACAATCTACAAAATGAAACTGCAGCCTATGTTAGGAAAATATTTTCAAACTATGTATCTGATAAGGGATTAATATACAAAATTTATAAAAAGCTTATATATTTCAATAACAAGAAAAACACATAACCCAATTAAAAACTGGAAAAATTATTGGGACAAATTATCGGGATAAACATTTCTCTAAAGATGACTTTACTTGAAAATGGCCAACAGGTATATCCGCAAAATGTGGGTTCATTTCCGGAGGGAAGTTCATTTTACAGGCAGAAACAGATTTTCTGTACAGGATGAATGCTCCTATCCAAACGATCTCGACGAACTCCAGAGAACTGTACTCAAAGAACAGGTTTTAAGTGCTTCTATCATTAAAAATGATGAGGTGATGTATATGGATATGTTAATTAGCTTGACATAATCATTGTGTAATGTGTACATATATCAAAACATCACATTGTGCTCAATAACCATATACAGTTATCATTTATCAATTAAAAATAAAAATGAATAAAAGTGTGAAGCAATGTCTTATGAAATAAAAAATACTTTTAAACTTTAATACTATCTTCATCAAAACTATCAATGACAGCATTTTTGGACAAGAAGTTCTCAAAAAGCTTCCCTTAGACATGCCTTTTTTTGGGAAGCCATCTCCAACAAAATGAGAGATTAAACCAAGAAAAAGGAAAGTATGAGGTACAGCAAAGTAGGAAATGAACAAAGAGGCAAAGGAAATGTGAAAAGAGATGAAGAAAACCCAAAAAATGATAGTTATGAATCAGATCTAGATAGCATCCAACTCACTGTCATAATTATGTGAACACTGAAAATTAACTTAAAAAAATCCATGTATTTGTCCTAAGATACTGGCAGTAAGGCAAGAGTATGAATAAGCAGAACACAGGAGGAAAGAAATCCTTATCTTTCATAATAATTAGTCAATAGATAATGTCTACGAGAACAGTAGTATAGGTGTGGGGGTCAGAGGAAATACAGTCTGGCAGTGAGCACATGACCCCCTCCCCATTTTGTGCAGAATTTTACATAAGCAACTGGTGTGTAGAATAAAGCTGCTATTTGTACTACTCCTAATGGTGATTCTGAGTGCTTTCTTCTCTCTGGGTATCTCATCACAGAACCTTCCCTGCAGCCCCAGATGGTCCCTGAACAGGCCCCTGACAATGGGTATATGGGTATGCAATTTAGAAATGCAGGGGTAAATTGCAAATGAAACAGCCTTTTTGGAAAAGAGGATGGTAATGGGTGTAACTAGAAAACACTATTTTTCTGTTATACACTTTTTTCATTTTTGAGCTCTGTACATATATGCTGTTTATATAAAAAAAGTTACAGGAAACATTAATACTTCTAATATTTTCTTCTCTTCTTAGAACTCAGAATTATGACCCAAGTTGTGTGTATACTCTACTTTGCAGATCATTATTTTATACAATAAGATCTTACTTCAGTATCAAGGCTTCCTAGGAGCTCTACAAGTGAGAAAGATTGACATAAAATGAAGAACTCAGAGAGAACATGCTGTCCTATCTCAAATAATCTATAAAGGACATTTTATATAGAGCAAAGTGGTCTGTTGCCACAGGTAATTTTATGCCATTGATGTCTGCATCTTAAGAAAAATGTAAGATAAGGATGCTTTTCCTAAATTCCATACATTAAGGGCAGGAGTTGTTAAACTTCTTCTGTAAAAGAAGATGTTTTAGCCTATACCAATGATAGAATATTGCAACTACTCATCTACACTGCTGTAGTATGAAAAGTCAAAAAATTATTATATATATATTACATATATATATATATATATATATATATATATATATGGATGAAAGTGGCTCATTGCAAACACCAATGTAGCTACATAGAAATTTGACTTTTATGTAACCTTAACAGGTTACTAAATATTATTCTTTTTATCCATTTAAAAATGTAAAAACCATTCCCAGCTCCAGGGCCTTATGAGAATAAATGTAGGCCTGATTTGCCTTCAGGCAGTAGTTTGCTGACCCCTGTTTTCGAAACCCCATAACTACTGAATGAGCAGTCGCCCCGAGAGTGAGTGGAGAAAGGAAGCTCTAGAATCCACAGCTCAGAGTGATCTGTTACTCAACATAAGTCAACCATCAAACTCCTACCATATACAAAGCAAACTGTGTAAAACTGGTCCTTCCTCTCTTCCATGTGTACTCTAGCAGGAAGAATGATTCATGCCTTCCTTTCATCCAATACAGTCTTACGCTTGTCTTTCATAATTTTCTTTGATGACGTTAATCTTATTTCACCCAAATAAAAATGCTGGAAGGAAAGGTGTGGAAGGAAAGGTGATATGCAGAGTGCTCTTCTTAAATCTTCTTTTCTTCTAAGATTAGGACCCCTTTCAAGAATCAGACTTCAAAGGGACTTACAAGTACCTTATTAAGTACCCATATAAAATTCAAAGTTGTATAAGTAATTCAGAGCTTGGGATATCCAATAATATACTTAAAGTTTAAATTTGTCTGATTTGTTAACTACCATCACACTGAACCAAAGTTTTATCATCCTAATAAAGAATTCATTCTTCTTGTCATTTATTTGCAAACGTTTATGTATAACAATATGAGATGCAAGGATTAATAAGAGTACATCATTATATTTGAAACTGGTTCAGAGAAATTGGCCCTTTACTTGAACTTGAGATTATAAATATGATGATTTTTGTCAGTTTTTAGTGTTCCAGAAGTATTCTTTTCCTCAGAACATTAATATAATGCTTTTCTCAGGTTTCAGGTTTCCATAAAGATGGTTTGGAATATGTGAAGTTTTACTTGTCTTTCATTTTTCTTTCAAGCACTTATTTAGATAAGTGCAACTACTTCAATTAAATATTAACTTCTAAATAAGCTTTTTTAGTATATTTAGTATAGAAATATTTAAATATTTAGTATAGAAATACTCCAGGTTGACATATATTCTATCACACTGTTTACCATCAATGTGTTTTTATTATTTTAGATTTTGTGACTAACCAAATAACCTAATGAGCATATTTTTATATCTTCAAATTATAAATGAGGGTGTTTTGCAGTATAATCATTTCAGAAAATTTCAAAATAAAATTTGCATATTTACAATTCAAAGTATGTATCTTTGATTTCATCATGAAAAGCAACTGATGATGTAAAAATGCAGTACAACTTAATGGTCTATAAGAAATTGAAAATAAAAAAGTAAACAAATACCTCCACACAGCAATTTTAGACTTCAATAAAAATTCTAATAATAGCATGGTCATAAAAACAAATTGTCTACAATCTATTAACAGGTCTACCCCATTTGCCTCTTAAGTGTCACTTCTCATTCAGTTTTCAAAAAGTCAATGAAACTATGATTTGTCTCATCCTTTGAATCATTCTTACTGATCAATTACCCAACAATGAAATTCCTTGAAAGACACTAAAAAATGACAGATGTCAATAGCAGCCAAGAGAACAGATGTGTAAAATATATGCAGAAGACTTCAGCATTTCAATTTCATACTCAGTTTAATCTCATAGGTAAACTGTATTATTTCTAATTCAATCTGAATTCTTCCCTAACCACCCCCCTACACACACACTCCCTATCTCTGTATTCATTCTCTCTCTCTCTCTCTCTCTCTCTCTCTCTCTCTCTCTCTCTCTCTCTCTCTCTCTCTCTCTCTCTCCTACTCAACCCCTCTCCCATTCTCTCCCTCCCATTTACTGCTCCATACCCACCCTACTCTTGATGCTCCCCAGAAAAGCTAGCCACTTCAACACTTTTACATATTTTTTTTAAATTAGAATACTTCCTCCTATGCTCACTCTGTAACATATGCGTATAACATGTTGTCTCAACTTAGGAGCAAAATAAAAATAAAACAAAGCATCAAGATCTCACATAAAAGCACTCCCAATTTATCAGGAAGCAACAGAAACAGAAGCACTTTTGTTTTCCTCTCTTTCTCTGATCTTCAAAATCCCCTACTCCCCTCCTGATATAAGCACACTAAAGAAGTAAAAAGAACCATGTAAGGTGAAAAGCCTCTGAAACTGGGATCAAGCAGAACTTTACTAACCTGCTGCTTCTTTCTGTTCCTTGTGATATAACTCTTGAGCTGTTAGTTTGTCCACCTGAAGCTGGT
>PVLC010034110.1:0-17091 GCA_004027655.1 Graphiurus murinus
GGAGGAGGAGGAGGAGGAGGAGGAGGAGGGCAGAGGAAGACCAAAAGCAACAATAGCAGCAACTTCTGAAGCCCCAACAGGTGCGCCGCATGCCGTCTAGATGGACAAGGTGGTAGTGAATACATGGGTCTAGACTGTGGTGTCCTTTGGACAGCCGAGCATCCATATGTAGAACAGGGTGTTTGACTGCATGTTACAGGACATGCTCAATATCATCAGGATGGAGTTACAATTGAAAAGGACTATTATGATTACAAAGTATGGGTAGTTTCAAACATAAGGACAAAATGTGCAGCCTGAGGTGTGAAAGATTTCTAAGTCATTCCATTTAAACTACTCCTTGAATAAGCTTTGTTAAGTGTTACATAAGGCTGGTCTGAAGCGAGAACAACAAAACACAAATGAGTGACCCCACTAGGCCTGACTGTCATCTGTGCCTACAGAGAGGGCCAACATAAGAGCACTAACCCCATTTCATGACCCCAGTTGCCAAATAAAATCCTGGTAAAGACAAGCCCTAGTAAGGTCACAGTGCTTGGCTTCAAAGCCCAGAACCAGCTCTCCTCTGTGTGTAACCTTGAGAAAGTGGCTCAGTATCTCTTTGCTTGGTTTACTCGCTTGTGTATTGTAATATGCCTGTTGGCAGGGCAGTGGTAGGATTAAATGAGTTGCTAGTGCAAGTAAAGAGCTTGTGCTATGGTTTGGATATAGAACATCCCCAGGGAAAGCTCATGTGTTGGCTATGCAAAAATGTTGAGGTGAGGCAATTAAATCAGGGCTTTAATCTCATCAGTGCGTTACTGTATTCATAATTTCAATGGATTTATCAGGTGGTAATTGTATGCAGGTAAGTGTGGCTGGAGGAGGTAGGTCCCTGGGGCTGTGGCCTTGGGAATGATGTCTGCCCCTGGTCTCTCTCTCTGCTGTTCTTCACCATCTGCCCCTGGTCTCTCTCTCTGCTCTCTCTGCTGTTCTCCACCATGCCCTTCTGTCCCTCACGCTGTTTCTGCCTCGGAGCCGGCCTGCCATGAACCGAACCTCTGAACTGTGAGCCCAAATAAACTTTTCCTCCTCTAAGTTGTTCTTGTCAGGTACTTTGGTAGCAACGATGAAAAAGCAGACTAAGACAGCCTAGGAAGGGCCATGTCCATGCAAGCTGAATAGCTGATTATGATTACTACTCATTTTCATCATACCCCCTGGGTCCCCAGGTTGCATCTTATATTTTCTTACAAATGAGTAGCATCTTCCATGATCTCTCACCCATGATCATGTGGCCTTGCCTGCAGAGTACATAACAGTACCTTATCGCTGGCTCCAGGGCCTACCTTCTGCTCCAGCAGACATCTCTTGGGGTGACTACTTGACTCACCTCTGCCCACCCTTCTCGGGCCCTCGTGGTCCTAACTGATCTCCATGAGCCTAGTCTTCACTGTCGGGTTAAAGTTGGCCCTTGATCAAGCGGTAGTGGCCCTCTTGAATCTGAAGCTCAGAACAAACAGGTTCAAAGGTTACCCATTGCTGGAGCTGAGTCATGCTACCAGGAACATTCTAGAGCTTCTTATAAACTTATGCAACACTCACATCTCAGCCACACTTTCTTCAACTTCTGAGTCAGCTCCTACTTTTAGCTGGAGGATGGGTGCTTGCCCCCCATCAGCAGCGCACCTTTTCCCCATTTCTGCCCTTGGTCCATTTGCGCCTCAAAGCTTAGAGTTCTCTACCACTTCCTTTTAAGTGGCAGGTTGCAAACAGCGTATCCTGTGATTCTTTCCAAGCTGAAAGTAGGTGCTTTGCTTGTAAAGCTGGAGCAGACAGAAGAGTTGCCATCTGGGAGAGGATGGAGAACATTTGCAAAACGAGCAGATCCCCTGTTTTCCACAGCACCAGCATTAGACATGTCACAGATGGCTTCCCTAGAGTTCTACGGGCAATGTGCAGAGATCCAAACACATCTGTTTATTTGCCTCTTCTCTTGAAAGCAACAATTGTGGAACTAGTTGGGAGGCAAAAACAGTATCAAGAAAAGAATACTGGCTTTGGAGTCCTGACAAACCCAAGTTAAAAAACTCATGCCTTAGCATCTGTCTTTGTGACGGTAAAGAATTCAGTTAACCTCTGAGCCTAAATTGTCAGCACAACACTACCACTATGCAGGGCTCCCTAAGTTGCAAGTGAGAGAAGTCCAACTTAAATTTGTGCAATCCAAAAACAAGACTCTATTTGCTCATGTAACCCAGATAGGGAAAGACCTGGTCTCAGGCTTGGCTAGATCACTACCAGGTCACATTCTCATTTTTTTTATCCCTGAAAAGTAGTTTTATTTTCTTTTGCTGAAGATGGGTGGCATTCAGAGTCAGGGAACATGTTTTCAGACCTTTCCAGGGAATGACTCTGATTCCTCAGCCAAGAACTGTGCCCAGCTCAGACCAGTCCTGTGGGCAGTGAGAAGAGGTGCTACGTGTGGCTCAGCCTGGGTGGGGTATGGCACTGTGAGCCGCAGCACAGCAGGCCTTTAGGGAAATCGCTCCACGCCATCCCAAAATATCCATTTCCCCACAGGACTTCAGTGAGTGGAGAAAGTCACATAATAAACTCCTGGAGTCCTCTCTCTGTCAACAGGCCTCCTGGAGGGCACGTGGGGAAAGTGAGCATCTTGGCCTCTTGGTTCCTCTGACACTTCAGACTGAGTCTGCCCAGTGTGGCACTTACCTTCTTTCTGTGTGCTTCCCAGCTCGCTGCTTCTGCGGCTGGCGCTGCCCTAGGCCTAAAGCATGCCTGCACCTTGGGTGTCCCCAGGACCGGCATAGTCTGACACTGCCTTCCTGCAGCCGCAGGCTATCTTCTGTCTTCTGTCCCATTCCCACAGTCATGACTGTGGGCTGTTACCTCCCATTCTCCTAAGCAGGAGCCAGCTCTGATCTTGTCATGAGCCTTCTTTAAAATGACACTGGCTCCCCATCCCCTCCCAAACTGGGGAGAGACTCCGAGTCTTGGCATTCAAGGACGAACACGATCTTATCCCACATCACCTGTAAGCCACCCTTGCAGGTGCTAGGTGTTCAGATCCTGCTACTGTGGGACAAGCAAACAGAAAAAAGCCTTTAGAGGCTAGCATAAGACATCGAGCAGGAAGGAGTGGGAATGACTGATGGCAGGTTGCTAGGCAACCACGCAGCCATGAAAGCAACCTGTGCTGAGGCAGATGATGCTAGAAGCCAATGGAAATGCCCACATTATTTAATTTGTGTTTTAGTTGGAAAGACTGGCCAATTTAGGGTGTATTTGATGGAATTTTGTGATATTTAATTTATCGAGGCTCAAGAAATATTTCCCTCTTTGGTGATGAAAAAAAAAAAAACCCTGTAAACAATTGCTTGTATTGGGAAATGTATATGGGCAGTTGTGGGAGTGGTTTTAGAGTGGGAGAGATTTTCTAAGCAGCAAAGACTAAAATGAAAGTCCTTATTCGACTTTTCAGAACACAATGCTTTTGGTTAATGATGGTTGCCTAGAGACACTGTTCATATATATATATATATATATATATATATATATATATATATATATACTAATTCAGGCCTAGAATTCCAAATGAAAAGCATGCTGCTTGCAGCTCTGAGATGCCATTGTTTGGTCTATGATACTTAAGAGGTCATGCTTGCCAGCATTCTTCTAGTTCAACACCATTTTTACAACCTGCTAAATAAGAAAGTTTTACACACACATGCACATATACATACACACATATGCACATACATGTGTATATGTGTGCATACATATATATTTGTAGGTGAGTTGAAGCAACTCAGAGTTCTTCCTTACTAAGCTGTTTTTAAAAACCACAATGAATAATTATTTATTGCCAACAGGCACTTAATCTTAGCAATGCTTGCAGACACTCTTGGCACCAAAGCATGATTAATATAGAGGATAGGAGACACAATGCAAAGGTGGTTGATAATCCAACTTCTGCTTGTCATCCTCCTTGGCCCAATTCAGCTGATGGGCAACCAGTGCTGGTTCCTCATTTGGCATCCGTGCATCAAATGATTCATAGGTCAAAACCATATTTTTCAAGCCTTGTTCTGGCTGAAAAAGTCCCAATTTCCCTGTGCCTCACATCCTGTTCTCTTTTCATGAAAAAGAACATCAAAAGAAATGAGCACTGATAGATTTCCCTGACTTACTCTTTCTTTTTCTGGTTCTAAGGATTTTCTGTTTCTCATTCTCACAAGCCTGTAGTTAATTTAGCATTTGAAATGCGAGCTTCTAAAACAAACTCCCATGAATGCTGCCTAGCCATGTTTGGTTTTGTAGTTCTTAAAAAAAAAAATCCCTTTTGGTTTCTGTTAATATTTAAAAAATAAAAAAGACAGATGGGGCCAACGGAAGGGAATTTTCCAATGTGTTTCCAAAACATCCACTTATAGACAAACATCAGCAAGGCAAGTTATTCTAATATTGCAGTAAAGACTTTCCAGGCACCAAAAAAACAAGGCATGTTGCAATAACTTGAAGACAGACTTCTGACAATATGATCATTGCCTTTTCTTCTAGAGGAGTCAGATTTTTCCAAGCACTTTAAAGGTCTGTTAAGTTTTCTGTGCTTTTGGAGATTATTAAATTTCAATCCTCATGAGCTGTTTGTCAATATTTCCAGAGGAGAGGGAGAACCACATGACTAAAAATCAAGCTTATGATCACCAAGAAAGAAAAATGACATGTGTTACTCAGATGTTAGCTTTTTTGTACTATGTGCCCAGATTATGCTCATCTATTGTCTTTTTATTTATTCATTCACTTCATATGTGTAATTAACAATAAATATAGACAGGATTCTTATTCTAATAGTTTGTATTGGCTGGTGTGGGAAGACATGAAAGAATGTGGATAGACATTGAATAAATACTTATAACTGTGCTTAGTTTTTAGAGAAGAGGGTGGTGCTCTGCATCATAATCAGAACTAACCTAGTCTAGGATAGAATGTGGATAGACATTGAATAAATACTTATAACTGTGCTTAGTTTTTAGAGAAGAGGGTGGTGCTCTGCATCATAATCAGAACTAACCTAGTCTAGGAGCATGTGGAAGATTGCTGCAAAGGTGACCACCAGATTTTCCTTCCAGTGTTGTAAGCACTTGCCTTTCCAAGAGATAAGATCTATTTCTCTTCCCTTTAAGTCTGGGCTGACCATTTGCATTGTTTTGATCAGTAGAATGTGAAAGAAGGGACATCATGTGACTTCTAAGCATTGTCATTAATATGCTTTACAGCTTCCATTTTCATCCTCTTGGAAGCTAATCACTAGATAAAGTCCAACTGGAGACATCTGGTAAGGAGAGAGGGGACCCAGCCTGCTATCCCAGCTCAGGTGCCAGATGTGTGAACAAAGCAATGTCAGACCCTTCAGCTTTAGCCAAGCTGGCCCAGTGCACTGGGAAGCAGAAATGAGCTGTCTCCAACCAAGTCCAACTCAATTGCAAATTCATCAGCAAATGAATGATGGTGGCTTTAATCTACTAAGTTTTGAGGAAATTTGTTACACAGCAATAGATAACTGAAACATAAGGTCAGGGAGGTTTTCTGGAGGAAGTTCTATTTCAGAAAGACTTGAAGAGTGGACAAGATACAACTCTTCAAGAAGGGGCAAGTGTTATAGGCAGATAGATGGAACAGCATGTAAAGACCCCAAGGCTGGAGAATCATGGTGTCTTGGAGAATTAGAAGTGGCCCAGTATGTCTAGGACACAGGGAGCCAGGGCTAAATGACTAAGCCTGGAGGCTGGAGAGGTAGACAGGTGACAGGCCAGACAAGGCCTGTAAGTAAGAAAGAATATACAGGATACCTACTGAGTGTCAAATGGATTTTTCAGACCTCATCTTACATGATTAATTTCACTAAAATAAAAGTTAAGGTCTTTGCCCGTAAAGGGAATTCCATTCTATGGACCTTGCTAGCTGTCAACAGAAAGACATATTTCAGATTATACATAAGCTCTAATAACAGAGGAGATTCATACATCCAAGAAATAACTGTTGAATATCTCTTGCCTTTGTCATGGAAAAAGAACTTACAGTACATGTCATATTAATCATGAACTAGTGACATGTACATAAAAATGTCCTATTTCAGACATCCATACATACATAGACACATTCTCTAAAAACACAAGGCACTTAGAGTCAGGCAAAGTCAATGTCACTGGGCTTCATCTGTAATATGGAATAACTATGCCCCATCTAGAGGATTATTGGGAGTCTTACATGAGAAAAATGTAAGTAAAGCACCTAACAAAGGCCATGATAAATACTCAAAAATTATAGCAAATTTAAGGAGAAAATATATTTATAAGAATATTTTATATAAATATTATATATTTCTTTTTATAGAGCAAGGCTAGTCATATCACAGAAATGAAAATCAATCAATAGAAAAGTGCCATTCTTTTGCTTCTTTTATTTTATTTATTTGGAAACCTATTTCTGTCAGTGCATGTGAACGCTCCAGGGGAAAAAAATGACAGTTTAAGTGTGGTTAGTAAAACCTACTGAATTCTTTCCATTCTTAATGGCATGGTGTATAGTCAATAGCACTTTTTTTTTTAGCTTGTTTGATGCAGAACACAACATAAATGAATAGTATTGTGTACTCACTCTGTGTCAAGCTCTTTGTATACCTAAAGTCATTGAACTTTTTAGCAATCTCTAGTGATCAGTACTAATTTTCCCATTTTGCAGATGAACAAAACTAGGGCCAAAGAAGCTGCTGACTTCTATGGCACAATGTCCCACAACAAGAAAGTGCCTTAGAATTCCAATCCAGATGCACTGACTCCAAAGTCTGTGCTCTTTTCCCTCAGTCAAGCAATCTCTTTTAGGCATACCTGCATTTAGATGTCATAGTAAGCAACTATTTTTTGTGTGTGGATGTGGTATTGGGGATTGAACCCTGGGGCATTCTACTTCTGCTATACCCCTAGCCCATTATTTTTTTTAAACAGGGTCTCACTAGGTTGCTGAGGTTGTCCTCCAACCTGCAATCCTCCTGTCTCAGTCTCTCACGTACTGGGATTACAGGTATGTGCTACCATGCCTGGCTAGCAACTATGTTTTTAAAGCAATAAATATATCAAAGCAGATACACCCACAGGCTTTGGATCATTCCTTGGGAGAGATAATAAATAAGCCAATACTGTTAGCTCACTAGAGACTATACTCAAGAAAAAGCCAAGATGGACCTTTCTGGTAGTAACCATTATCTTGTCTGCTTATTTTAAAATTTATGCATCTATTTAAAGCCTGTCAAATTGCCTGAGAGACAATAGAGATACTCTCTAAGGGCTGCTTTAGCTCCAGGGTTCTATTATCTCACAAACTCTGCCATATTGGATTGTCCAAACTGTTCTTTGCAAAAGTGCAGATGTGTGTGGGCAGAGCTCTTGTTCCTCTAATCTTGGGTACAGGCTCACTCATACCTAAGAACACACACTTTCCAAGACAGTTCGGGCTGAATGACTTCTTCCAAGGGAGGAAGGAACTAGCATATTAAATTTAAGATAAGAATTTCCCATTGTTTTTCAAGTCTAAATCTGGCAACCTTGTCTATCGAGGCTAAATTGGACCTGAAAAGCAATTTGGACTTGAAAGCAATTTAAGAGAAATTTTGTTTTTATCATTGGAACCTGTTTGTTGTGGAATAGCAGTGGTTGGCGTGGGTGGATAGCTATTCATCCATGCATCAAAACACTTGATTGGCTTGAGAGGTGAAATACAGATCAGAAACTGCTATTGCTCTGGGAGAATTATAGAAAAGAGCTGAATAAACAGCACAGCAAACATTTCAGCATTGTGGTGAAATGTGCCTGGGCACATTTCCCCCAGAAAAATGAGGGGATTTCTAGCCACTGTGAGAGATGAGAGATGAAGGGGCTTTTGGTGGAAGGAAGGTGGACAAAGCTAGGAGAGAGGACAGAAATAGAATCTAAAAGAAGCAACCAGAAGAGGTGACTGTAATAGTTTCCCTATCCAGAGTCTAAGGCACACACATCAGTCCATCTCTTTGATATCAATAGGCATCAACGGCACCAACGGTGTCCTTTCTGAATACTGAGGACAAAAATGAAATCACATTGTCTGCAATGCAAGGGTTAGTCATGCATAATTGAGTCCTAAAATTAATCCTGAAGTCAAAAAGCTAAAGGAAACTAGAACAAAAAGAACTCGAGCCTCTGGAAGCTGGAGAGAGGTCTTGCAGAGATGACAGTTGCCTGAAGTAGTCAACAGATGGAGCTGGGGGGCTGCTAACCCCTTTGATTTCAGCAGGGAGCAGGGCGTCTGCTCAGAGCCCTCGGCTTCCTGCTGGCAGCAGGAATCGATGCCACCAGTTACACTCTAATCAAATATAAACACTGCCACACACAGTCCTGTAAAGGAGGTCAGAGAAATGCGTCCTCGCCTAGGTAAGGCGGAGGCAGCTGACGCACTGATGCGTGTAGATTCTGGGGAGGCTCTGACGCAGCCCAGGGCAAAGCCAACCTTTCTGTGACCTTCAGTTCATGAGGATCTGTGTCATGGAGAATCAGAGGCTTTAGAAGATACAGGAAATTCCTCTCTTTTATTTTATTTTGTGTGTGTGTGTGTGTGTGTGTGTGTGTGTGTGTGTGTGTGTGTGTATGTATTGAACTCAGGAGCATCCTACTTCCAGAAGCATCCTTCCTCCAAGCTACACCCCCTTCTTATTTTATTTTATTTATTTTTTTAAATTTGAAACAAGGTCTCACTAAATTGTTGAGGATCTTGCTAAATTGCTGAGGCTGACCTTGACCTGCAATCCTCCTGTCTTAGCCTTCTAAGTACTGGGATTACAGGCATGTACCACCATGCCAGGCTACTTTTATTTGTCCCATTTACAAGTGATTTCATCTCTCCAGAATTGCCATTTTCTCTAACAACAACAACAAAATGTGTGTGTGTGTGTGTGTGTGTGTGTGTGTGTGTGTGTGTGTCTATAAATGAAAAGAAAAATCAGGTAGAAATGTCTCTATTGTAATGTCTGGCATAGCTAGAATGAACTAGGCCCTTAGAGAACCAGCCTAAAGCTGGAGGTAAGGCTATGGCTCCTTGGGAGAGGAAGGACAGCCAGTCTTCTCTGTCCAGGAGTCTATGTGCAGTGCAGGAGGGTCTGAGGCCCCCAAGGGCAGGAACTAATCAGACTGGGTCTGACTTATCACTTCATCATCCTCTGCCCTGGCGAGGTGTTCAGCACATAGTAGATACTCAATACTTTACTGTTGAATGAATGAATGAACAAGTGACTGAAGGCCACAACTTCAAGCTAAACAGATCTGTATTTAAATTATGGCTCTTAAACTCGATCAGTGACTATGTATTATGCAACTTACTTGACCTACCATTAGCCACAAGTTTTTCAACAATAACTGGGTCACACTCGCCACCATGTTCTCAGTGTCAAAATAATAGGTGCCCAGTAAACATTTTGTGTAAATGAGACTTTTAGGCCTCAGTTTACCCACTGTAAAAAGGTGCCACAAAGGGTACCTAGAAAAGTTAACTGCTATAAAGAGTAAATGAAATAAAGTTCCTGGCCCACTAAAAGTGCTAAGTACATGCAGTCCTCACCCCTTTATCCGTGGTTTATCCCATACTCAACTGTGGTCTGAAAATATTAAAGGGAAATTTCCAGAAATAGACAACTCTAAGATGCCAATTGTGTGCTATTCTACGTAGTATGATGAAATCTCATGCCATCCCACTCCGTCCCACCCAGGACGTGAATCATCCCTTGTCCAGCATATCCACGCTGTATATGATACCCATCCATTAGTCATTTGTAGCCGTCTGGGCTATAGATGAACTGTCACTGTATCTCAGGGTTTATCCTCAAGAAACCCTTGTTTTACTTAACCATGGTTTCCGAGTACAAAAGTAGAAATGTTTGCAATTAGAATATGCCAAAGAGAAGCTGTGAGTGTTTTCTTGAAGTGAAAAGGTAAAAGTCCTCCACTTAAAAAAAAAATGATATGCTGAGGTTGCTAAGATGAATGGTAAGGATGAAACACAGTATTTATAGGGTTCAGTACTATCTAGGGTTTCAGGAATCCTTGCAGGGGTCTTAAAACATATTCTCTGCAAATAAAAGGGGACTGTTATACTTGGTAAGTATTATTTTTTGTTGACAAACATTGCCATTGCCCACCACTACCTAATCCTCAAATGTGAACCTGGGAGTAGCACCATGTACTTCTCCAAGGATTCCATAGTGGCTTTCTATGATCTGTCTGCCCTATCCTACACTCTGGATAAACATCTGTGATTGTACTCAGAGCCATGCAAGGGGTGTCCTGATTGGGAAGGCCCTGGTCACATATATCCAAGACTGGAGATTTGGCTCCTAGCAACAGGAGAGAGAACAGCTTTAGCGCTGAGAGCAGCAAGAAGGCAGCTTGCTCCCTGAGAGCCAAGCCTGTTTCTAACTATTTCCTGAGCCCAGAGAGAAAACATGACAGTCTAAGTTCATCTCTATGAAAAGAGCCACAGACCAAACTCCAAGTTTCAGGGACTTTTCTCATGTAGAAGATGGTCCTGAAGCTAATCTTAGCCATGATTCCCTTGAATTTTACTTTGGAAAGGATACGAATGGGGGGTTGGACCTCAGGATTGGGGAATCATACATTCAAATCTACAGTTGATAAATAGGGGTTCAAAATCTCAGGACCACTGGCAGCTGCAGAGCTTTGCAAAATGAGTGAAAACCATTTCTTCCCAGTGTACAATGGTAGCCTTGCCTGGAGGGTTCCTGAAGAGCCACTCAATTCTGTCGCATTAGGATAATGAGAGAAAGAAAACCCAATAGTAACCAGGACTACCTGAAGATTCTTCTTTCTGGATGGGAAGAGATCAGAAGTATCTTTCAGGAAAGAGGCAATCATGATTTTTTTTGCATTTCTGTGGTGCTTTTGCACTTCTTACTAAACAATTTAACATTATATTATCTCCTTTTTATCTTTAAGACAACTCTGAAAATTAGATAATTGGGCACTGTTAGTCCCACTTGACAGATGTAAAAACTGATATTTGGAAGGTCTAGTTATTATCCAGTCTTGCATTTAATCTGAGGCCAACCTGAAATTTGTTTCCATCTGCAGTGCTTTTCAGTGACCACCCAGCCTCCTGGCTCACAGCTGAATTTGGACTAAATATTTAAAAAGCTGACAATCAATATAATGCCAAAGTCTCATAATATCAACAAATAGATTATTGTGGTTCAAATTTTCCTTGTTAGGAAGAGGTATCCTCCAGATTGTGTTCATTATAAAGACACGAAACTTATATCCTACATAAGTTAAATTTAAGTCTAATTTCAAATTCTAATAATTAGCTTCAAATAGATGACCACTATTTCCCATGTTTGTTTTTCTGAAATACATAGGAAGGAATGTCACTTTAGGAAAATAGTTTTCTCCAGAAAAATATGGAAAAATTTATCTCACAATTTGGAACAATTTGGCCCATGATTGACTCTTGGGCTAAGTGAGGGGTGCTTCCTTCCTGAAATATGTTTCTTAAATTTAAATTTCATACATATTTATCTGCTTGTGAGCTTTAAGATACACATGATCTCAAAAGCATAACAGCCATAAAGATAAATTTGGCTTTGATTGACTTGATTATTTGATTGACTTATCAGCTAGGTAATTTGCAAAGTGAAGTTATAATTTTCTGAACATTTTTATTCAGAAATAATGCCTCATTCAAAGTCAACTTCTTCATTCTTGTTCTGAAGAAATCCTTAAAGAAATTGGCAATAGGACAATCCCTTCCATTGGAATAAATATATGTGAGAAGCAGCCAATCCATATCTGGAAAGTTTATGGACTTTGGAATCACAGAGATCTGTTTATGATACTGGACTTCATTCATCCATTCCTTCATTCATCAAAAAAAAAAAAAATCATCCTATGTGCCAAACATTGTGATTGAGGCATAGATGATGGTGAAAAAAACTTGTGGTTTCTGTTCTTGTGGAACTTAAAGTCAAATGACTATTCCCTCTATGTCCTTAGGCAAGTTACATTACTTCCCTGAGTTTCATTTCTAACTATAATCTGTACGATAATGGGGCACTAATCTGAGTGAAGATATCTTGTTTATAAGACTGTCATGAACAATGACTAAATGATTAATACCACACAGCACCTGTTTTATGGCAGGTGCTCAGTAAATACTGCAAAGATTTGCCCCCACTTAATTAAATCAAATCCAGCAGCAGTGGGTAGTAGAATCCATGGTCACCTCCATCATCTTTAAATCCCCACACTTAGGCTTTTACCCTCAAAACCCTACTCACTGCCTCCTATCTCTCAGACCTCCACTAACCAGTAGTCTCAGCTGGATTTCCTCAGGCGCCATCTTCTTCCAGCTTCTGAAAGGGCACTTTCTATTACTCATCAGGGCCCCCTTCTGAGAGGGAAGCTCTCCATACCTTGAGGGAAACCCCACTCTTTGTTGTCTGGGTATTCTTGCTTTCCAACATCTTCTCCCTCATCCTCTTCACAAGTGCCATATCAGTGCCACTGCATCTTTGTCAACTGTGGCTTTCTTCTGTCCTCCAGTCCCAAATATCCAACACCCAGGAAGCCATCCCTACTGTGTTCTTTTATCCTTCCAGCTGATTCTACCATCTTTTCCTCAAAGGGCCCCTCTCCTCTCTTACTTCTTTATTTCTACTCATTAAGTCCTTGAAGCTCTCAGAAACCCTCTTTGGATTGGGATCCCCTGGGACTCTCACTCTCCCTTGGTTTCCATGTTTAAACAACTATCAAATATTGTCGATTTGGACAGATCTCCTGAATCTGCCCTACTCAGTCTGCAGCAATGGCTTCCTAAACAGACCCCCGCTCTGCCCTTCTTCCTCCCATCTCGCTTACTGCTAGTACACTCAACTGCGTTCCTAAAGCAGTGTTTGAATCACCTCGACAACCATCCAGAATTCCCAAGGCGTCCGTCTGACACAACTCACAAGAGTCAGCAACTCATCTGACTTCAGCTGACACTCCTGTCTTATCGACACGGGGCTATCTACCCTCCTCCCCACACTCAAGGGACTCACAGTCCAGAGGGAGAAATTGACACCAATAATCTCCCCAGGAGTGGACATCTAGGGGTCATGATAAAGGGCTCCCAGTGGATAAAGAGGATGCTATCAGAACAGAAAGCTGAAAGCCTGGTCTGGCACATTCCAGGAGCTGACAAAAGGTTGGAGAGATGCTGGAGAGAGGGCATGCATCAGAGCATGAGATTCAGAGGGGAGGAGGCAAGGCTGTCCACACCAGGCTTTAGAGAGGTGTTTATCCTGTGAGCAATGGAAAGCTACTGGAGGGATTTAAAAGTGACAGGCAGGATCAGATTTGCATTTCTAGAAATGGATTGCAGGGTCTGTAATCGCTTGAGAAGAGGACTCTGTCTTTCACTCTTGGTGACTCTCACATAAGTGCTCCACAAGGAGCTGTTAAAGTGAAAGCAAACTGGGAGGAAGAAGGGGAGGTGAAGGGAGATGGGGAGCACCAGGGAAATTAATGGGAGAGAGGCAAAGCCACTTGATATGAGGAACATTCACAGAAACATTCCAAATGCAGGCTACCATTTCACAGCGGTCACAGCATATAGCCAAAGTCCGGTTGGAACTTGGCTTTGGACTTGCTTTCAGAGGCTGTCGGCTACACACTTCTTTTTAGATACTTCTGTTAGTGCCTTATAGTCTTGCATCATAATGTAGCTCACAGTGATGGTGACATCCATGCACACAGCTCTTGGTGGCGGGCTTTCCCCCGGCTCCCTCTTCATCCCCCCCTTCCCCATGCAGGGCATTGAGATTGACACTGGTGTTCTCACATATGTAAATAATGTCAGTGGAAGTGAGTCCTTCATTGATCCTCCCTCTCCCCCGTCTTCCCCTAGATCACCTCCCTGGCTCCACTGCAATTTCTCCTCCATTATCTAAAGTCCCTCCTATCCCAATTACTCCCTAGCTTCTGCATATGAGAGAAAACATATGCCCCTTCACTTTCTGTGACTGGCTGATCTCACTTAACATAACGTTCTCCAGGTCCGTGCATTTTCCTGCAAATGACATAATTTTGTTTTTCTTTATTGCTAAGTAGAATTCCATTGTGTGTATATCCCATAATTTTGTAATCCATCCATCTGTTGATGGATACCTAGGTTGGTTCCATAATTTGTCTATTGTGAATTGTGCTGCTATAAACATGGATATGCATATATTACTATAATATTCTGATTTCAGTCCCTTTGGAAAGATACTCAGGAGTAGTATAACTGGATCATATGGTAGATACAAATTTGGTTTATTTGTTTTCCATGTTTTTCCCTCATGCCTATATGTTCTTTTTATATTGCTTTCGGTTTGGAATTATAAACTTTTAGAAGATTGAGACCAGATTTTTTAAATTGCCATTTGTAGGAAAAGCAGCTGTTATGGGGCCTGATGCTCCATGGGGACTTTTCCTAATTAGTGTGATGGTAGAGGGTGGGATGAGGGGGCAATGAGTGGACTAGGATTAGGGTAGGGGAAGGAGGCTTCAGTCTTTCTTATTTCTTTCTTCACCTAGTACATAGGATGCTGAGCTTCTAAAAATATACCAATGTGCAGAAACAGCTTGCATAAGAATGTGCTGTGGTGGTTCGAATGCAGCTCTGGAGTCAGAATGCCTGGGTTTAAATTCAGGCTGTGTCACCTCCTAGCTCTGAGGTCTTGGACAAGAGACTTACCCTCTTTGTGTCTTGCTTTTTCTCTTCTGTAAAATGGGCTGCTAGTACTAGCTACATCATATGGTCATCTGAAGATTAAATGAGGAATGCACTCAGAGCAGGCCCAGGCCCTGTGAGCACACAGCACTCTGCTGTTTTTGCTATTGCTGTCCTAAGCAGGATGGTTGGGGCCTATATTTGTGCTTCCTCCAATCTCAAGAGCCTTTGTTCTGAATGATTTGAAATTGCAGTTAGGAAGTTTGATGCGCATTTTTCATTTAGTTTCTTCTGCAGACTTTATTTTGATGGTCCATAGAAATGTAATTAGCATCCTGCAAATATTTTGGTCAGGACTAAAAGCCGCCTCCAATATTTAGCACAAAGAACAAATAGAAGAGTCATCACGTTTGAAAGCTGAATATGAGAACTCTGTGGGCAAATCCCCCAACAAGTGAGAGATTTTGAATAAACAGTAATTATGTAGCAAAAACCTAACTAACAGCTGCAGGGAGTATTGAAACAAACAGAGCCTGGAGGTTTGTGTAAATGAAGGAGGGAACCTGTCGGAGTAATTTGTTATCTGGGACAAACTAAATAACTCTGTATCATCTGTATAGTAAATGTGGGAAGTGAAAACACTTGCATGTCATTTTGCAACATTTGTTGTCATAATGTTTACTTTTCAAAAGTAGGTGTGACTCTAGCCAGCTGTAGTTTATGGGTATGATGTATACTGATGGAAAAACATATGTATATTTATCTGATGTAATTTCCAGTCATTTATTGTAGTGATTTTCCATTTCCTCATTGCTTTTATTTAACAGTAAGATTTGAAAGGATTTCAGCACTTTGAAGAGAATGCACAGGAATGGGTAAGAGATGAGAAAGCAGTACAACTGTGGGCCAATAAGTGTAAGGATGAAGTGAAAATCTTGCATATGTCTCTATTGTGAATTTTAGGTCAAATCTTTCCTTATTAAAGATTCATCCCAAAAAGGTATCAAGATAGGCAGCGGATGTAATACAGTGGTAAGGTGATCACCTGGAAAATGTGATGCCTTGGGTTTGATCTCACAATTAAAAAAAAAAAAAAAAAAAAAAAAAAAAAAAAAAAAAAAAAAAAAAAAAAAAAAAAAAAAAAAAAAAAAAAAAAAAAAGGCCTCTAACCAGAGACTGAGTCATCCTTATATGACATCAACACCACCCATTTCTGCAGATCCTCGGAACAGAGCAGAACTTCCATTCCAGGTCCAAGATTGCAGCCTGGGATTCTTTTCCATCGATGTGCATATAAGGACCACAACATGGAAAGAGATGGTACAGCCTCCCTCCCTGTACAGTAGTTCAGTTGGGTTATACATACTTCTCGAATGTTAAAAATCTGCCTCTTTCTAACTGCTGCTTATAGACATACTTTTCCCCCCAGAATCAATAAGAGCCACAGACAATGTCAAGGCTGAAGAGTGTTTTCAGTGAGGGAGAATCACTGAAATCCCAGGTATGGGACAGGCGCGTCTAAGTAGCTTTGTTGCAGACTCTTGTTTTTTTTTTTTTTTTCACATTCAGTTAATATTTTAATGTATTAAGTTCCCATGATGACAGTATATGTATGCGGAACATTTTCAGCTATTCTGGGGTATTTATTTAAATACTATTCTAAAACAATAGTAACGGTACTGGGGATTGAACTCAGTGGCATTCTACCTCCGAGCTATACCCCCAGCCCTATATTTTATTCTTTTTTTTATTATTTTATTTTTTATTTTATTTTATTTTTTATTGTAGTAATTCGTGCAATATAGCATACATCTTTGTTAAGTACAAGTTGTTAACAACATATTTGCACACAATTCTCATTTGGCCCCTTCCCCAATTCCCACCCCATTCCCTCCCCCTCCCTCCCTCTCAGGTTCACTTCAGTGAGTGACCTTGATATGATTGTGTAAGTGCATCATGTGCTTTAGGCCGTCCCTCTGCCCCATACGTCCACTACAATTAAATCAACTTCTTTGCTTATCGAGGATCTCTCCTTTTCATCTGGAGACCCTCCTATGCCCCATCTTCTCCCTAGCATCCACATATTAGGGAGAACATATGCTTCTTAACTCTTTGTGACTGACTAATCTCACTTAACATAATGTTTTCCAGTTGCACCCATTTCCCTGCAAAGAACATGATTTTATTCTTCTTTATGGCTGAGTAAAATTCCATTGTGTACATATCCCATAGTTTTGTAATCCATTCATCTGTGGTTGGACATCTTGGCTGCTTCCATAGTTTGGCTATTGTGAATTGAGC
>PVLC010034111.1:5322-17172 GCA_004027655.1 Graphiurus murinus
AGGGCTGGGGGTGTAGCTCGGAGGTAGAATGCCCCTGAGTTCAATCCCCAGTACTGCAAAAAAAAAAAAAAAAAAAAGAAAGAAAATCAGACAATTCCTAATATACCAAGTTAGCATTTTAATCTCCTACTTAAAATATTTGGCAACTTTTCAGTAATTTCTTTTCCCACCCCCCAAATTTTAACAAAAACCATGATGCATAAAGTATGTTCCTATTGTATCTATAAATACAGAGATGTAATTGTGAGATGACAAAGAAAGCATATTTTCTCTTAATTCATTGAATTCTTTGTTTTGACAGACGGGTCAGTGGTTTCTGATGTGACAGTCCTCCCTGGCTGGTGTCCGGAGTGCTTCTCTTGACACCTGCAGCTTCCAGCTTGCTCTGTTCTCTCAAGAAGGAAAACCACAGGCCACCGTCCTGGCGCCATCCCTGGCTCTGTCCAATCAATAAGGACTCATTTCCTGTCCATTTGCTGAGGTCACAGGAGCGAATCTCATTAATTATTTCTGCTACTGCAGCCTCAAGTGTGCTTCTGGCGTGACAAGTGAAAACTGCTTGACCTTTTTTTCTTCTAATTTTGTTTGTAGCGGTTCGAAAAAGAAAGCGGTATTCATTTAGCAGTGAGATAAAAGGAAGAAAAAAAAAGGTATATATTTTTAAAGTCACAAACATATTTAGATATTTCATCAAAAAGCTCCCCTCGTCACCTCCTTCCCTAGGTTCTTCAGCTAAGGAACAATAGTGTCTTTTTAATTTGGTGTCATGAAAATCTGGTCACAGCAAACACAATATTTTCCAAAGCTGATCTGGCCTCCGAGGGAGGGAAGCTCTCCAGGGCCTCCAGTGCCTTGTTTCCATGGTAACGACACAGGTCAATAGCTGAAGTCACACCTTTGCCAGCTTTGATTGTTTCTCTCAACTGTTAAAAAACAAATGCACAATAAAAGTCAGTTTTTAGGGTGTGCAGTAAGGACCACAATTAAGTTGGGGGGAGAGGTGGAAAACAAAGAAGGGGAGATTCAGGATTTTTGCCTTATTATTCTGAGGAAAGAGGACATCATTCCCCAGTAATCTAGAGGCACTAACACTCCCTAAGGCTGCTCAGTGTCTGAGCTCCAGAGCCGTACAACAGGCTCCAATCAGCCTAATTACACCTCCCCCTCCCCTCCCACCCTTGACACTTGAATTGTACTGCACTGGGGGCTAGCAGGATGGTGGTGATGAAGGCAGAGGGCATCTCCATTTCTGGCATTTTGAATTCAGCAGCTGGATATTCTTGTGTGAGGAGGCCCTCACCAACATCTCCATTCGTAACTTTTTTAACACCATATGTTGACACAATAGGGCATATGAAAATTCAAGAAAGACACGTGTTATTAGACCCGATGCGACATGTTTAAAAGGAAAAAACTTGGAAGATTGAACCAAAACACGCTCTGTAAAGAATAAAGCCAACTCTTGTCGACAAATGAGGTCGACGATTTTCTCTCTTTGATTACAGGAAAGGACCAATCAAGTGGTTAAGCTTTAGAGCTGTGACTCAAAATTATTTGGTCAGCCTGCTTTCCCTTGCCCTGCCTCCATCTTCTCCTTGGCAAATACCACCAATGTCTGCCTTGTTCCCCAGGTCAGGGAGTCCTCCTCACTCTCCACACCTGGCTGTGCCCCAGGGTAGTTCCAGTGGCCTTCAGAGACTATGCAGGGCCAGGTGACAAGTTCTAGTCCATGAGCTGAGGATGGTGCTTGTCACTTAGGGGCTGCAGTGCTGAGCTGTCCCTGTGAGTCCCTCTAGGGCTTTCCCTCTGGCACAGGGAGTGGCTGCACTGGAGGTGCTCCTCAACCTGGATCCCTGAGCCCCTGCAACAAGCACCAGGTGCTTCCTCTGCCTTCGAGGGATGTGTCATGTGGGCAAGAGGCCCAACTTTGCTGTCTTAAGCCACTGAGATGATGAGATCATCTGTGGCCATTTTCACTGATAGTCAATAAATTCTAGTCATTCCATCTCCCTGGGAGCTCTCCAGTTTATGCTCCATGCTCTCCTCCCAATGCCACTACATTAGTTCAGACTCTCAGCATCCCTTGCCTGGGTTTCTTTTTGTAATCACCTCCTAAAGATTCTTCCTACCACCAGTTCTGCCCACCTGGACTCCATCTGCCACGCCACACTGCAGAGATCTTTATAAAATCCAAATACGATCTGGCATAAAACCCTCCACTGCCTCCTAGCAGCCTTAAGAGAAAGGTCCAAGCTCTTTCAGGAGGCAGTGAGGTCCCTCCCCAGTCTAGCTCTTGCCCAGCTCTAGCTTCCCCTCTTCCCCTCTTTGTCATGTATATAAGGGAACTAGTTGCAGTGCTCAGAGCTGACCAACCATCTCCATGAGTCCCTTTTCCCCCCACCCAAACTCCCCAAATTCTAGCTAGGTGGAGTGTGCCCAGCCATCTTGGATAAGGTGCCCCTTTTCCTTTGGGCTCCCAGAGTGCCACATGGATAACGTGTGCCATTATTACACAGTATTGTATTTTAATTTTCCTCTTATCTACTTCTTCATGAGACTTTTAGCTACTTACTGCATAATGCATGAAACATCAACGAATAAGATAAACCTGCTGGTTTATTTCTACTTATACAGTCAAGAAAACAGAGGTCAAGAAAAACTCAGTGACTCAAGCTCATGGATGGAGAGTGGCCAAGCTGAGACCAGAGGCCATGTTTCCTGATGCCCCATGCAGAGGCACTTAATACTAAGCCTCAGAGTCTCAGCACTGCAGTAGTCCACACTGCACATAGACTTTGGTACTATTCTAGCCTAGCTTTTGCTGGTTTCCTGCCAATCACTGAATGCATGAAGGCACTAACTCAGTGCTGGGTGGTAGAGGTAACCAGATTCAAACTCTTCCTCCAGTTTTGTAATCTTAGGAAGTCACTTAACTGTTCTCAGTTCTAATTGAGGATAATATCTATCCTTTGTAGGATCCTTGCAGAGTATTATCTTGTGTAGGCCCCTGAGAGTGTCTAAATTACTACAGATGCTCAGGTGACTTTGTTCTCCCTCCAAACCCTTAGATATCACCAAGAAAGCATTCTGCCGGGCGTGGTGGCACACGCTTGTAATCCCAGCATTCGGGAGACTGAGACCAGAGGATCCGGGTTTGCGGCCAGCCTCAGCTACCTAGTGAGGCACTCCACAACTTAGTGAGACTCGGTTTCAAAATAAATAATAAAAAAATAGGGCTTGGGGTGTAGCTCGGAGGTAGAATGCCCCTGAATTCAATCCCCAGTACCGCAAAAAAAAAAAAAAGAAAGCCATTCTTTTTTTTTTTTTTTGTAGTACTGGGGATTGAACCCATTGACATTCTACTTCCGAGCTATACCCCCAGCCCCATTTTTTATTCTTTATTTTGAAACACGGTTTCACTAAGTTGCGAAGGGCCTCACTAAGTAGCTAAGGCTGGCTGCAAACCCACAATCCTCCTATCTCAGCCTCCCATGTACTGGGATTACAAGCGCACACCACCATGTCTGGCTCACCAAGAAAGCCATTCTATCCACTCAGATCAAATCTATTTTGGCTTGCTACACAATAACCTCTAAGGTAACTGGGCTTAGCTGGGCATGGTGTGCACACTTGTAATCCCAGTACTTGGGAGGCTGAGATGGGAGGATTGTAGGATCCAGGCAAGCCTAAGCAACTTAGTGAGACCTTGTTTCGGAAAAAAACAAAAACAAAAAACAGAGGAATATGTGTGTGTGTGTGTGTGTGTGTGTGTGTGTGTGTGTAGCTCAGAGGTAGAATGTACCTGGGTTCAATACCCGGTAAAACACACACACACACACACACACACACACACACACACACACACACACAATTACTGGACTTAAATCAGAGCAGTCCTAAACAGAGATAGATAGATAGATAGATAGATAGATAGATAGATAGAAAGAACACTCTCCTATTTTCATTATCTTTAATCTCCCCAAATCTAAATTGGATGAGTCAACATTCTCCTCCTATTCTAGTTTCTAGGTTGAGATATGCAGGCATGTGGATATCCCCATAACCAAATTAGATGCTCAATTTACAAGTACTAATTGAGTACCTACTCTTTGTAAAGTGTGGAATGATCTTTCTCTGCTTTATGGATCAGAAGCTAATTAAGGGCAAACCGTGAAATGCAGCAAACCAAGGTACACATATAGGACTGTAACTGTTGAGAAGAACAAGAGATCAACTTTAATTGGAAGAGATTCCAGAAAGCCTTGCAGAGTGGGGCTAGGTCATGTTGAAACAGACTCCCTCAGAACTAAAGGACAACTTCCGCATACTGAGAAATAAAACTCCAAATTGTTTTAACTTCGGAACTTCTTTTTCTGCAGTTTTCTCACACTGAGAGTAAAAGCTGAAGGGCTGCTCCCCCTGACCTGACACTGGGACTGACAGGTTCCCTGGCTATCCAGATCTGCATATGTGTATTTCAGTCTTGTGTCCATTTTGCCATCTCTTCTCTTATAAAAGCTTTCCTTACTCTTGAGTTCTCTGAAGATGATTTGAAACAAATGTTTCCTCTACCTTCCTTCAAAGCTGGCTTTGAATAAAACCTGCTTTCCTGCCAATTTGAGTATTTGTGAAGCAGGATGAGGGTAGATCCTAGCCTCCTGCCCCTTGCAGAACAGTTCTCCCCAGTAACAATGGAAATGTTAATAAGCAGATTTGGAGTCAGGAGGAGAAAGGGAATTGTAGGGGAAGAGAACAGCTTGAACAAGGCACAGAGGAGACCAAAGAGTGCAGAGTATCTAGGGAATGAAAACAGTATTTTTTTCTTCCTCTGTGTGTGTGTGTGTGTGCGTGTGTGTAACTGGGGATTAAACCCAGGGGCATTCAACCTCTGAATTACACCCCTAGCTCTTTTTTCCCCCTTTTTCCTGGTGCTGGGGATTGAACCCAGGGTCATTCTACCACCGACCTGCATCCCTAGCCCTATTTTTTGTTCCTTATTTTGAAACAGGGTCTCACTAAGTTGCAGAGAACCTCACTAAGTAGCTGAGGCTGACCACGAACCCAGATCCTCCGGTCTCAGCCTCCCAAGTACTGGGATTACAAGCATGCGCCACCACACTTGGCTCCTCTAGCTCTTTTTTTTTTTTTTAAATAGTACTGGGGATGGAACCCAGGGGCATTCTACCTTTGAGCTACACCCCCAGCCCTATTTTTTAAAAATTTTTTGTGGTACTGGGGATTGAACTCAGGGGCATTCTACCTCCGAGCTATACCCCCAGCCCTATTTTTTATTCTTTATTTTGAAACCGAGTCTCACTAAGTTTCGGAGTGCCTCACTAAGTAGCTGAGGCTGGCTGCGAACCTGGATCCTCTGGTCTCAGCCTCCCGAATGCTGGGATTACAAGCGTGCACCACCATGCCCGTCTCCCCAGCCTTATTTTTTATTCTTTATTTTGAAACAGGGTCTCACTGTTTAGCCCTGAGCTAAATCTGGCTCCCTGTTTTTGTACATGAAGTTCTGTTGGAACATAATCACATCCATCCATTTAAGTATTGTTCATGGCTGCTTCTGTGCTATACCCACAGAGCTGTGGAGTTGAGTGGTTGCCAGAGAGATCATATGGCCTATAAAATCAAAGATATCTTTGTCTTATACATAAAAAGTCTGGTGACTCCTGGACTTGCATGATAAATAACCATTATTTTCCACCTAAATTCAACAATTGCTAAATTGCTATTATTATTATTACTATTAGTAGTAGTAGTAGTAGTAGTAGTAGTGGAAATTGAACCAAGGGCCTTCCACATGCTAGGCACGTATGTGCCCTACCGGGGGATGCAGCTATATCTAAGCATGTGTGTGTGTGTGTGTGTGTGTGTGTGTGTGTGTGTGACATTCCACTTCTGAGCTACACCCCCAGCCCTATTTTTTTTTTTTGCAGTGCTGGGGATTGAACTCAGGGGCATTCTACCTCCGAGCTATACCCCCAGGCCTATTTTTTATTCTTTATTTTGAAACCGAGTCTCACTAAGTTGCGGAGTGCCTCACTAGGTAGCTGAGGCTGGCCGCGAACCCGGATCCTCTGGTCTCAGCCTCCCGAATGCTGGGATTACAAGCGTGTGCCACCACGCCCGGCTCCCCCAGCCCTATTTTAATATTGTATTTGGAAACAGGGTCTTGCTAAGTTCAAACATGTGATCCTCCTGTCTTGGGCCCCTAAGTACTGAGATTTATTTATTTATTTTTGCAGTACTAGAGATTGAACTCAGGGGCATTCTACCTCCGAGCTATACCCCTAGCCCTATTTTTTATTCTTTATTTTGAAACCAAGTCTCACTAAGTTGTGGAGTGCCTCACTAGGACTGAGGCTGGCCTCAAACCCAGATCCTCCGGTCTCAGCCTCCCGAATGCTGGAATTACAAGCGTGCGCCACCACGCCCGGCTTAGTACTGAGATTTATAAGTGTGCACCACCATGCCCAGCTACCTAAGTCCTTTTTAAAATTTGAGACAAGGTCTCACTAAGTAGCCTGGGCTGGTCTTGAACTTGCAATCGTTTTGTCGCAGCCTCCCAAGTGGCTGGGATTACAGGTGGGCACCACTGCAGTGGCAACATTGTTAAATTTTGTCATTTTTGTTGTGGGCTGGTCTTGAACTTGCAATGGTTTTTGTTGCAGCCTCCCAAGTGGCTGGGATTACAGGTGGGCACCACTGCAGCGGCAATATTGTTAAATTTTGTCATTTTTGTTGTATCTACCTGTGTATATATGTGTGCTTTTCTGAACTCTTTGACTGTAAACTGCAGGCGTTGGTATGCTGTAAATGAGCTCTCCAGGGAGGGAAAAAGCCCTAGTTGCAGCATTTGCAGATTTTTCTTTTCTTTTTTTTTTTTTTTTGCGGTACTGGGGATTGAACTCAGGGGCATTCTACCTCCGAGCTACACCCCCAGCCCTATTTTTTATTCTTTATTTTGAAACCGAGTCTCACTAAGTTGCGCAGTGCCTCACTACATAGCTGAGGCTGGCTGCGAACCCGGATCCTCTGGTCTCAGCCTCCCGAATGCTGGGATTACAAGCGTGTGCCACCACGCCCGGCTAGATTTTTTTTTTTTTATGATATAATATTTCCATTATGGCTGATTTCAAGCTGTCAGAGTCATAGTATCACAAAATTCTTGAATATTTAACAATAGGCTCTAAGTTGTTAGGGCTGAGTTTGGGCACATCATTGGCTGCAGGATGCTTCATCCTTGTTTTAACATTCATCTCCTAAGATAAGAATATTCTTCTATATAATCACACTATTATCTCAATTAAGAAAGTTAACTAGAAAAGTTAGAGAATTCCCTATTATCAAATTTCTAGTCCATATGTGGATGCTAGGGAGAAGATGGGGCATAAGAGGGTCTCTAGATGAAAAAGGAGAAACCCTAGATGAGCAAAGAAGTTGACTTAACTGAGGGGGATCGGCAGGGGTGGGGGGACACCCTAATGCACATGATGTACTTTCACAAATATATCAAGGTTAATTACTAAACTGAACTTGAGAAGGAGGGAGGGCGAGGGAGTGGGGTGGGAATGGGGGCAGGGGTTAAATGAGAAATGTGAAAAAAAAAATTTCTAGTCCATGTGCAAATATGCTCAATTGGTTCTAAAACATTTTTTAGCCATTTTTTAAAACCATGATCAATCCCAGTTCACACATCATATTTATTTGCGATGACACTTTTAATTTTTCTTTTTTTGGGCTATGACATGTTATTTTGGAAGGATCAGGCTGTAGAATGTTTTGTCTTCTATGTTTCTCTGATTGTTTCATTTAGTTTGCTACTTAACTCTGCTCAACTGAAAACTTGGTGGTGGCTAACAGGGTATTTCTTTATTTTATATTATCATTATTATTATTATTTTTTTTATTATTTTTTTTTGCGGTACTGGGGATTGAACTCAGGGGCGTTCTATCTCCAAGCTATACCCCAGCCCTATTTTTTATTTTTTATTTTGAAACTGGGTCTCAGCTGGGTGTGGTGGCGCACTCCGCAACTTAGTGAGACTTGGTTTCAAAATAAAGAATAAAAAATAGGGCTGGGGGTGTAGCTCAGAGGTAGAGTGCCCTGAGTTCAATCCCCAGTACCGCAAAAAAAAAAAAAAAAAAAAAAAAAAAAAAAAAAAAAAAAAAAAAAAAAAAAAAAAAAAAAAAAAAGAAAAAGAAAGAAAGAAAGAAACTGGGTCTCACTAAGTTGCAGAGGGCCTCACTAGGTAGCTGAGGTGAACCCGGATCCTCCGGTCTCAGCCTCCCAAATGCTGGGATTACAAGCGTGCGCCACCACACCCGGCTGTATTCATTTATTTATTTATTTTGGTTCTGAGGATCAAATCCTGGGGCACTATCTCTGTACTGCACTCCACCCAGTCCCTCGACTTTTTTGTGTGTGGTACTGGGCATTGAACCCAGGGGCATTCTACCTCTGAGCTATATCCCCAGCCCGATTTTATTTTCTACTTTGAAACAGAGTCTCACTACTTGCTGAGGCTGTCCTTAAATCTGCAATCCTTGTGTCTCAGCCTCCCAAGTACTGGGATTATAAGCATGCACCACCATGCCCAGCTCTAATAGGGTATTTAATTCTATGATGAGGGACTGGGGGTGTAGCTCAGTGGTACAGTGCTTGCCTTGTGTGTTCAAGGAACTGGGTTTGATCCCCAGCACTTGAAGAAAAAAAGTTGAATTCTATGATGAAGGATAATTCAGGGTCGTGTAAAATTGCACCAGGGGAACATCACTGAGAGTTACTTAAGTCCTAAAGGAGTTTATTTGTCTCACATAATGACTATTTTACCTCAGTCCATACTCAAATCCTCATAGGGGAACTCACAAGGCTTTGTACACCAAGGGCTCTGATGGCTTTAGTGTGTAAAATGCCCACTTCATAACTCACTAGCAATCTAATCCTTCATGGAAGGTGTTATTCCTCACGGACATCTGTAAACACTCCTACCTCCTAAACATAAACTATTGTTTCAAAGGAATCCTTTAGATACAACAAGTAAACCTTAAAAGAAACTCATTTTTAGCCAGGGTTGGTGGCACATGCCTATAATCTCAGTACTTGGGAGGCTGAGACAAGAGGATTGCAGGTTTGAGGACAGCCTCAGCAATTTAGCAAGGCCCTCAGCAACTTAGTGAGACCCTGTTTCAAAAATAAAATAAGGCTAGGGGTGTGTCTCAGAGGTAGAATGCTCCTAGGGTTCAATCTTCAGTATCACAAAGAAAAGGAAAAAAAAAAAAAAAAAGAAACTCACTTTTACTGCAAACTAGAATAGGTAATGGGTCTATATTGATGAGAATGGTCTTGTTCTTTGTAAATGTAATAAAAAACACATCAAGCTGGGGTTCCTAAACTTGGCTGAACCTGTGATCCTCCTGTCTCAGCCTTATTTTGTTTATTTTTCTAGAAATGGGGTTTTGCTATGTTGCCCAGACTGGCCTTAAACTCCTGGGCTCAGGCAATCCTCCTGCCTTAGTCTCCAAAGAGCTGGGACTACAGGCATGTGTCACTGTGCCTGCCTACCATATTTTATTTTTGCAGTACTGGGGATTGAACCCAGAGGCATTCTATCTCCAAGCTATATTCTCAGCCCTATGTTTTATTTATTTTTATTCTTTATTTTGAAACAGGGTCTAAGTTGCAGAGGGCCTCATGAGGCTGGCCATGAACCTGTGATCCCCCTGTCTCAGCCTCCCAAGTACTGGGATTACAAGTGTGGGCCACCACACCTGGCAGTCTACTATATTTTAAAATAGTTATGGTGGGTGTGGTGCTGCATACCTATAATTCCAGTACTCTGGAGGCTGAGACAGGAGGATCACAGGTTCAAGGCCAGCTTCAGCAACTTAAATAGGCCTTCCACAATTTAGCGAGACTTTTTCAAAATAAAAATAAAATAGGGCTGGAGGTGATGCCCCTGGGTTCAATCCTCAATACCCTAGAAAAACAAAACAAAACAACAACAACAAAAACAGTTGTGTTGGGCTTATATGGCTCTTCTTTTATTTATTTATTTATTTTTCTCAATAGATTGATGACTACTCACTGAGGCTGTCCTTGAATCTGTGATCCTCCTGTGTCAGTCTCCAAAGTACTGGGATACAGGTGTGTGTTACTATGCCTGGCTGGGATTTTATGGTTTTAATCACACTTTCAACTAGTGGTTTTTCTTTCTTTCTTTTTTTGGGGGGGGTACTGGGGATTGAACTCAGGGGCGGTCTACCTCTGAGCTATACCCCCAGCCCTATTTTTTTTTTTTTTTGCAGTACTGGGAGTTGAACTCAGGGGCATTCTACCTTCGAGCTATACCCCCAGCCCTATTTTTTATTCTTTATTTTGAAACCGAGTCTCACTAAGTTGCGGAGTGTCTCACTAGGTAGCTGAGGCTGGCCGCGAACCCGGATCCTCTGGTCTCAGCCTCCCGAATGCTGGGATTACAAGCGTGTGCCATCACGCCCAGCTTCAACTGGTTGTCTTTCAATGATCCAATTTAATTCAACAAGTATTTATTTGAAATCTATATGACTTTGACTTATTGTAGGGGCTGGACTTAGTTGCTGCCCTTCAGGGACAAAATTAAGCCTGTAGGACCAGAGAGAGTTCAGTGAAACACTGAGGGATTAGACCCATGATCTCAGTTCTAACAGCTACAAGAGAAAAGACCACAATTAAAAAAAAAATTTCCATTTCTGGCTTCATCTACATCTTGACTGGGAAAAGCCCAAAGCCACATGCAGTGGCAAACACTTGTAATCCCAGTACTTGGATCACAGGTTCAAGGACAGCCTCAGCAATTTAGCAGGACCTTCAGCAATTTAGTGAGACCTTGTTTAAAAAACAAAACATCTGGGTGTAGTGGCCCAGGCTTGTAAGCCCACTACTTGGGAGGCGGAGACACTGATCTGGGTTTCTTGGCCAGCCTCAGCTACTTAGTGAGGCCCTCTGCAATTTAGTGAGACCCTGTTTCAAAATAAAGACTGAAAATTAGGACTGGGGGTGTAGCTCAGAGGTAGAATGCCCCTGAGTTCAATCCCCAGTACCACAAAACAAACAAACAAACAAACAAACAAACAAACATGGTCTGAGGGTGTAGCTCATAGGCCAAATGTTCCTGGTTTTAATCCCCATTACTGGAAAACAAAAACAAACAGAATTTTCCATATTAGGATGTGGCTAAAAGTACTTATGGCTTGAAAAACACTTGAGCCACAGGATACACAGCAATGCAAAAAGGTGAATCAATTGCCCGTGTTTTATTTCTCTGATATAGTACTTTGGGGCACTAATATAATTAAATCTCTAATTAAGTCAACTGGATAATTGTATAAGGGCAGTATCACCTGAAATAAATTAAGTCCAAATCCCCTGCTAGAGGATCCAATTAAAGATATTAACAAAGAGAGGAGGATGCAAAGTACTTAAAGTTAAGTGCATTTTTATTTAACATTTATTAAACACCTCTTGAGCGATAAATGTTGCTCATATGAGACCCTTTTAAGAAAATCATTGTATGTCTCTGAAGACTATTTGGTTCAAAAGTCCTTTTAAAATATTAAAGAAAAGAGCCGGGCGTGGTGGCGCACGCTTGTAATCCCAGCACGAAGGAGACTGAGACCGGAGGATCTGGGTTCGCGGCCAGCCTCAGCTACCTAGTGAGGCACTCCGCAACTTAGTGAGACTCGGTTTCAAAATAAAGAATAAAAAATAGGGCTGGGGGTATAGCTCGGAGGTAGAATGCCCCTGAGTTCAATCCCCAGTACCGCAAAAAAAAAAAAAAAAAAAAACAACAAAAAAAAAAAAAA
>PVLC010034112.1:0-17090 GCA_004027655.1 Graphiurus murinus
AAAAAAAAAAAAAAAAATTAAAAAAAAAAGGAAGGAAGGAAGAAGAGCCGGGTATGGTGGCACACGCTTGTAATCTCAGTTCTTGGGAAAGAAAGACAGAGAGAGAGAGAGAGAGAGAGAAAGAGAGAGAGAGCAGGCCTCTTGGACAGGCTGTGCAGGAAGCAACCTGTCCCTGTGTGTCATCGTTTCTTTTGGACGGGGGAGGGCCTGGCTCTGGGGTTGGAGCTCGGGTCCCCTCTGGCCAGCCAGTCCTCAGCTGGGGACAAAGGCCTGTCTCCCAGCATGCTCCACGCAGTCTCGGGATCTAGCCAGAGAGCAGCCGGCTCTGTGGACCCCACCTGCGTGGGACAGCCTCTGAGTCTCTGTGCCCTCTCTGTCCTCTCCCTCCGGGTGTTCTGGCCCTGGCCCCCGCTCTCCCCAGCTGTGTTTGGGCTGGGTCTAGGGGTCCAGTCGGCCCCTCCCCAGCTGCTGGGGGGACATCTGAGCCCTCTAGGCCTGGCGCCAGGGCCCAAGTGACTGACAGGGCTGGGGGCGCCCGGGGGGCCGGGCGGGGGCCTCACCCGGCTGTCAGCACCCATGATGGATTAGGGGCAGGGCTGGGGGAGGGCCAGACGCCTGCCTAGTGGGAGGCGGGCCTCCTGGGGTCTGCAGGCACTGCCTCTGCCCCACAGTGGGGGGCATGGGTGGGTGAGGACCCCCACCTACAGGGGTGTTTAAAGAGCCAAAGGGTGCCCAGTCCTCCCACTCCCCGCATCATGGGCGCCTGGGCCTTCTCCGTGGCTCTCCTGCTTCTCTGCCTGACTCCTGAGACCCTGCAAGGCGGTGAGGGCCTGCTGGCCGCCGGAGGGGCGGGCCTGCGCAGCTGCGGCTGGGTCTGGGGGTCAGAGAGGGGCCAGACGCTGGGGCTCCCGAGCCGGGAAGGGCCAGGGTGTGGGGGCCCTTGGCGGGCAGAACCTTCAGCCTGAGAGGGTTTGAAGTCCTAGGGGATGGAAGCCTGGGTCTTCTTCTTCTTCTTTTTTTTTTTTTTTTTTTTTTTTGGTACTGGGGATTGAACCCAAAAACATTCTACCTTCGAGCTACACCCCCAGCCCAATTTTTTATTTCTTATTTGGAAACAGGGTCTTGCTAGGTTGATGAGAGTCTCACTACTTGCTGAGGCTATCCTTGAACCTGCGATCCTCCCAAGTACCAGGATTACAAGCGTGCGCCAACACGCCCAGCAGAAGCCTGGGTCTTGCTCCAGCCTGCAGGCGCCTCTGGACAAGGACCTGGGGCGGGTTTTCAGGGAGGGCTTGCTGTGACAGGAGACGGGAGACAGGCGGGTCCTCCCTGGCAGCCACAAGAGGCCGGGCCTGCGATGGGACCAGAGGGGAACCGGGCAGCTGAGCTGGAGGGGCTGGGGCTGGGGAGTGGGCGGGCTGGCTGGGAAGGGCTGGGAAGGGGGGAGGGGATTCTCTCCTGAGTCCTGACAAACCTAAGCTGCCTGAGAGTTCCAGAAGGGAGGGGAGTCCAAGGCCCTGAGAAGGAAGATTGAAGGGGAAACGTTGAGAATAAGGGCAGATGGGCTCTCCTCGGCCCCCAGAGGTACCCAGGAACCCCAGCTTCAGCTCCCCTGGCTAAGAAACGGCTCACCTAGCCCGGCATGGCGGCAAGCCCTGTAATCCCAGTACTTGGAGACTGAGAAAGGAGGATCGCAGGTTTGAGGTCAGCCTCAGTAACTTAGCGATGCTCTCTGCAATTCAGTGAGACCCTATTTTATTTTATTTTTTTTAATTTATTTTGCGGTACTGAGAATGGACCTGGGGGCATTCTACCTCCCAGCTACAGCCCCAGCCCTATCTTTTATTCTTTATTTTGAAACAGGATCTCATTAAGTTGCGGAGAACCTCACTAAGCAGCTGAGACTGGCCTCGAACACGGATCCTCCAGTCTCAGCCTCCCAAATGCTGGGATTACAAGCATGCGCCACCACGCCTGGTTGAGACCCTATTTTAAAATAAAATAAAAAAAAAAATAAAGAGGGCTAGGGGTGTGTGTAGCTCGGAGGTGGAATGCCCCAGGGTTCAATCTCCGGTAACACACACACACACACACACACACACACACACACACACACACACGAGAAACTGCTCACCTAGCTGTCCACACCCCTCCTGTGACCAGCAGGGAAACTGAGGCACAGAGACGGGGGGGGGGTGGCACCCACATTTGGCCCGCCTTGCCACCTCCTAAGTCACTTCCTCTCTCCCTGACCCCACAGGCTTCGGGAGCCCAAATGGCTACAGATCAGGTAAAGATGGCAGGACGGGCAGGGGGGGTTGCTCCGTGTCCTTCAGAGGAGGCCGCAGCACCCCAGCTCCTGCCCCTCCTGCCCCTCCGGCCCCCCTGGCTCAACTTCTCATCTCCCCCACAGGCTACGGTCCCCCCAGTGTGCTGGGAGCAGGTGAAAACTGGGACAGGGGGTGAGGGGCCTGGCAGGAGGGGGGCAGATGCTTCTGGACTCTCCCCAACAAGGGGGGGCAGACGCAGAGAACATGGGGGCCAGGCAAGGAGTCACCTCAGAAACACCGGGGGCAGGCCCGGTGGCCTGTGATCCCAGTGCCTGGGAGGCTGAGACAGGAGGATCGCCAGTTGGAGATCGACCTCAGCAGTTTAGCAAGACCCTATTTCAAAATAAATTTTTTAAAATGCTGGGGATGAGCCAGGCGTGGTGGCGCACGCTTGTAATCCCAGCATTTGGGAGGCTGAGACCGGAGGATCTGGGTTCGAGGCCAGCCTCAGCTCAGCTACCTAGTGAGGCATTCTGCAACTTAGTGAGACCCTGTTTCAAAATAAAGAATAAAAAATGGGGCTGGGGGTGTAGCTCGGAGGTAGAATCCCCTGAGTTCAATCCCCAGTACCAAAAAAAATAAAATAAAATAGGGCTTGGGGTGCAGCTCGGAGGTATGATACCCCCGTGTTCCATCCCCAGTAGTAAGAAAGAAGAAGTCACATGTGGGGACAGAGCTGGCCCCATGTGCCCTGGGCTCCCTGGGGACTGGCTGGGAAGAGGGAGGGAGGGAGGGAAAGACGGAAGGAGGAGGAAGAGAGCCTGGTCAAAGGCCCCCCTGCCCCAGATCCTCCACCTTTCTCTGATCTGAGCAGAGTCCCCAAGGCCCGCTGCTCAGACTGGCTGTGGACCCCGTGGGCAGTCCTGGGGGCCGGGGCGGGGGTTCCGGGAGCCCCTCAGTCAAGCTCCTGGGTCTCTCCCTCAGGCTTTGGGTGGGGTGCTAAACCTCCGAAGCCAGGTGAGCTCTGCCCCCACCCCGCACCCCTGCCTCCGTCTCCCCACCTTTCTCTCCCACCCCCTCACCAACATCTGTCTCCCCAGGATTCGGGAATGGGAACGGGCTGGGAGCCCAGCCAGGTAAGAGTGGGGTCCTGGGGGTCGTTGTCGGGGGTCCTCTCCCTGCCCCCCACCCAGGCCTCGGAAGGGCAGGGCGGGCCTGGTGAATGTGGGGTTCGTGTTTGCCGGTGTCTAGCTTGGAAGCCTTAGAAACCAGTGGGGTTCAGTGGAGCCCCACCAGTTCACCCACCTCTGTACCTTCTTACTTCTCCCCAACTCCCCGCTGCCCCATGCCCCCAGCCTTGGGAATGGAAATGGGCTGGGAGCCGGGACTTCCTGGGGCCTGCAGCCCAGCCAGGGGAGAGGGGCCCCGAGTCTTGGCCTGGCTCTGGGGGTGCAGCCGGGTCAACACTGCCAGGGTCCTGCCCCCGGGTCCCCCTGGGCCTCAGGGAGGGCAGAACCGGCGGGTCAGTGCAGGTGGACAGTGGGGAGACTGAGGGTTTCTGGTGTCTGGTGGGGAGGGCAAAACGAGGGCACCCTGCCTGACGCTGGGACGCAGCCTCCTCCTGGGCTCCCGGCTCCGGCCCCTTTTGAGCTGATGGGTGAGGCCGGGGGGGGGGGACACATCTGGGGGTCCCTTCACCTGCCCCATCTCTCCCCAGGCTTTGGAGGCGGCGTGAAGCCCCAGAAGCCAGGTGAGAGCCGACGGCATGCCTCTTCATCCAGCCGTCGCCATCTGCCCCTCTCTCCCCCAAAAGCCCGGGCCCCTCCTTATTCTTCCCTTCGGCTGTCTCTCCAGGATATGGAACGGGACTGGGAGCCGGAGCCCGGCCAGGTGAGGATACCGGGACCAGGAAGGGAGAGAGCCAGGTTGTGGCAAAGCCGGGGGTGCAGAGCCCTGCGCTGCCGCTCAGCCTGTGCCCCCCGGACCTCGCTCCCGCGGCTCATGGCTCTCCCTGCTTCCCCAGGCTTCGAGGTCGGAAATGGCTTGGGCGTCGGTGCTTTTTCAGTGGCGGGAATTCTGCCAGGTGAGTGTGGCCCGCCTGGATGGGCAGGTGAGGCCACGGGTTCAAGGTCACCACCCTCACTCTTAGGGGATGCTGGAGGCCAGAGCCAACTTCCTCTTATCTCTCCCAGGCCTGGGAGGGGACAGGGGACCTCAGAGGCCAGCAGAGGGGCAGCGCTGTCATCTCTAGGGCCCGTCTCTCCCTGTCCCCGTCTCTGCCGCTGTTTATGTTTCCCTCGCAGCGACTGTCCCTTCATTGGTCTGCCGAGGCCACGCCATGGCTTCAGATGTGGTCTGGGGTCCAGGGAGGGTCTTCCAGGCAGCACTCTGGGCCTGCTCCTGAGGGAAGGCCTGCTGGGGACAGGGGCACCCAGGCCTGGGCTGGGGACGCCGCAGGAACGGCCCAGCCCACCCCCTGGCCCCACGCTGGCCTGGTCCAGCCTCTGCCTCTCTCTCCCCACAGCCTCTGTGCCTCAGAATGGCCATGGACCAGGTAAGGGAGTTGGGGAGCCTTTGCTAAAGTTTGGGGGCCAGGTGTGGTGGAGCATACTTGTAATCCCCATACTTGGGAGGCTGAGACAGAATGATCTGGGTTCAAGGCCAGCCTCAGCTACTTAGTGAGGCCCTCCACAACTTAGTGAGACCCTGTTTCAAAATAAAGAATAAAAAATAGGGCTGGGAGTGTAGCTCAGAGGTAGAATGCCTCTGGGTTCAATCCCTAGTACCGCAGAAGGAAGGAAGGAAGGAAGGATAAAAAATAGGGCTGGGGGTGTAGCTCAGAGGTAGAAGGTCCCTGGGTTCACTCCCCATTGCCATCAAATAAATAAATAAAGTTTGGGGTACGGGGAGGTCGAGGCTCCCCCATCTGGTCCCTGTCTCTTTCTCAGGCGTTGGAGGGGGAGTGAAACTTCAAAAGCCGGGTGAGTACCCTGGCCTCTCCCGTGGACGTGCTGGCACCCTGCACACCTGGCCTGGCCTCCCCAGCCCCCTCCTGCAGTCTCCCAGGGCTTGGCGCCCCGCCAGGAGGGCCCCTGGGCCACGCTGGGGTTCTAGGAAGGAGGCTGGAGGGTGCGCAGGGACGGGGCAGGCAGGCAGTGGATTTCTGGGGAGAGGGTCGTGGGTGGGTGGGGTCTGCCCAGCTCAGCCTCTCTGGGTCTTCTCCCAGATTTGGGGGGGGGGGCAGGGAGGCGTGGAGCCTCGAAAACCAAGTGAGTAAGAGAGACCTGTGCCCCCGGCCCCGCCATGGCTCTGTCCCACCCCCAGGTCCTCCCCAAGTTGGCACTTTACATTCTGGTTTTTTTGTTTGCTTGTGTTTTTTTTCCTTCCAGGATTTGCCAATGGAAATGGCCTGGGAGTCCAACCAGGTAAGATCCCAGAGGGAGAGGCAGGGGCCCCACAGCTGGGCTCCCAGAGATTCCCCTTTCAACCAGTCTCCCCAAGCACGGCCGAGAGCCAGGCCCGGCTGAGCCCTGCGGACACCACGGCGGTCAGACCTGACCGGGCGCCAGGCAAGGCGGCGCATGCCTGTAATCCCAGTACTTGGGAGGCTGAGATAGGAGGATCGCACCTTTGAGGCCAGCCTCAGCTCCTTAAGGAAACCCTGTTTCAAGAAAAAAAAAAAAAACCGAGCGTGGGGCACACACCTGTAATCCCTACACTTGGGAGGCTGAAACAGGAGGATGGCAGGTTTGAGGACAGTCTTAGCAAGTACTGAGACTCATCAACCTAGCGAGACCCTGTTTCCAAATAAGAAATAAAATCGGGCTAGAGGTGTAGCTCAAAGGTAGAATGTCTCTCGGTTCCATCCCCAGTACCACAAAATAGCAAATAAATTAAATAAATAAATAAATAGATAGATAAATAAATAAATAAGTTGGGCTTGGTGGCGCACGCTTGTAATCCTAGGACTTGGGAGGCTGAGACCGAAGGATCCCGGGTTCGCAGCCAGCCTCAGCTGCTTATTGAGGCTCTCCGCAACTTAGTGAGACCCTGTTTCAAAATAAAGAATAAAAAAATAGGGCTGGGGCTGTAGCTCGGAGGTAGAATGCCCCCGGGTTCCATCCCCAGTACTGCAAATAAATAAATAAAATAATTAAATAAATGAATAAATAAATAGGTCTGGGGGATAGCTGGGCATAGTGGCTCACATCTGTAATCCCAGTACTTGGGAGGCTGAGACAGGAGGATTGCAGGTTCAAAACTAGCCTCAGCAATTTAGCAAGACACTCAGCAACTTAGCTAGACCCTGTTTGAAAATAAAAAATAAAGCCAGGCGTGGTGGTGCACACTTGTAATCCCAGTATTTGGAGGATCTGGGTTCACAACCAGCCTCAGCTACTTAGTGAGGCCCTTTGCAACTTAATGAGACCCTGTTTCAGAATACAAAATAGGACTGGGGGTGTAGCTCAGAGGTAGAATGCCTCTGGGTTCAATTCCCAGTACCAAAAAATAAAATAATAATAATAAATTTTAAAAATTGGGCTGGGGGTGTAACTTGGAGGTAGAATGCCTCTGGTTTCAATCTCCAGTACCAAGAAAAAAAAAAAAAAAAGGGAAGGGGTGCTGGGATGTAGCTCAGAAGTAGACTGCTCCTGGGGTTCATCCCCAATTAAAAAAAAAAAGTGCAGAGGAGAGCCTCAAGCTGCAGTGCCACCAGCTCCCACTTTCCCGCTTTCTCGGGCACACTAGTGTCCCCGGGTCCACAGCGGGCCTGGTGGGGGCGGGGCAGGATGGCTGCGCTGGAGTGCGGCCTGTCTCTGGGACCCTCAGACCCCGCCCTCTCTTCCACCAGGGCCTGTGGCTGCCAATGGCTATGGACCAGGTAGGGGCAGGGCTGGGGTCTGGGGAGGCCCGAGATGGGGACCCCGGGGTCTTTAACTGCTCCCGTCTCTCCTCCAGGCTTTGGAGGGGTTCTGAAGCCCCAGAAGTCAGGTGAGCTCTGCCCTGGCCGGTCTCTCAGCCCCCCTCAAGCCCTGAGCCCCCCTCTTCTCATACACACCCACCTTCACTTGCGCCCCCAGTATTTGGAAACGGGCTAGGATCCCAGCCAGGTGCCAGCGATGGGGTCTGGGGTGGGGTCTGCGTGTACACAGCGCCCCCCAGCCCCAGGCCTTGGAGGGCAAGGTTGGTAGGTCTCCAGGATGCCTGGTTTCTGGCCAGGCTTTGAAGGGGAACCATGGGTCCTTTGTCCTCCGTACAGGATTCCCAGCTCAGAATGGCCACAGAAGGCCGGGCGTGGTACTTGGGAGGCTACGACAGGTGGATTGTAGGTTCTCTGCCAGCTTTAGTAATTTAGCTAGGCCCTCTGCAACTGTTTCAAAATAAAAAATAAAAATAGGGCTGGGGGGAGGGTAGCTCAAAGGTAGAATGGCTCTGGGATCAATCCTCAGTACTAAAAAAAAAAAAAAAGCCGGATGTGGTGGCACACGCTTGTAATCCCAGCATTTGGGAGGCTGAGACGGGAGGATCCGGATTCAAGGCCAGCCTCAGCTGCCTAGTGAGGCACTCTGCAACTTAGTGAAACCCTGTTTCAAAATCAAGAATAAAAAATAGGAGCCGGGCGTGGTGGCGCACGCTTGTAATCCCAGCATTCGGGAGGCTGAGACCGGAGGATCCGGGTTCGCGGCCAGCCTCAGCTACTTAGTGAGGCACTCCGCAACTTAGTGAGACCCTGTTTCAAAATAAAGAATAAAAAATAGGGCTGGGGGTGTAGCTCGGAGGTAGAATGCCCCTGAGTTCAATCCCCAGTACCGCAAAAAAAAAAAAAAAAAGGCAGGGACTGAGGGGCTGGGAGAAGCTGGAGCCCAGGGGGCCAGGGTCTCGGGGGCTCCCCATGTCTTTTCGAGGGGCCTAAAACTGAGTCTCGCTTGGCCCGTTTCCCCCCAGTCCCAGGCCCCTTCCCCTCTCACCCCACTTCCAATGCATCTGTCCCCCAGGGTTCGGGTTCGGGAACGGGAAGAGGCTGGGCGCCCAGCTAGGTGAGTGGTGGGCCCACACCTGTGGGCTGCAGAAGGGCAGTCAGTGGAAAATCGAAGGGGTTCTGGGGGGGAGCCTCCCAGACTCCAGGCTGTGGGCTCTGTCAAGAGGGGGGACCTCCACCTCCACCCCGGGGGAACCTCAGCCCCCTCTTCCTCCCTGCACAGGCCCGGCAGCCCTGAGCGGATTGGGAGCAGGTAGGGCCAGGCCGGGAGGGCTGGGGGGCTTTGAGATGGAGGTCCAGGGCTTCACCCCCCCATCTCCCCCAGGCTTTGGAGGTGTCATGAAGCCCCAGAAGCCAGGTGAGGCCTGCCTCATTCTTTTCTCTGTCCCTGTGCCATGAAGCCAGAAGCACCCCTCCACGTCTCCCCCTTTCTCTGCAGGGTACGGGGCGGCACCAGCAGCAGGAGCGCAGCCAGGTGGGGGTCCTGGGCAGAGCCTTGGCGGGGAAGGGAAGGCACCAGGAGGGCGATGGGGCCGGCCTGGGGCTCAGCTTCCGCCTCAGGATATGCTAATGAGAAGCCAGGATATGCTAATGAGAATGAGGGGGGGGGGGAGCCGGGCTGGGCCTGGAATGGGGCCGGGAGGACCAGAGGTTGGGGGCCGGGCACCTGGGGTCATGGCAGCCTCTTTATGTCTCCCAGGCCTCCAGGCGGGCTTGGAACCTCCGAAGCCAGGTGAGAGGGCGGCCTTTGTCTCTGTCCCAGGCCTGCTGCCCTTGGGTGCTCAGCGGACTGAGCTGGGGAGAGGCCAGCCTCTGCCTCCTGAGCGGAGGGAAGTCTGGAGGGACACGAGGACCATGGGGAGAGGGAGTAGGGGGAGCAAGGGACCCCCTGGCCCCGCCTGGTCCTGCAGCTCAAGATGGCTATGGACCAGGTAGGGGCAGGGCCAGGGTTCCGGGGAGGCCAGAGAGGGGACCCCCGGGTCCCTCGCTGCTCTTGTCTCTCCTGCAGGCTTTGGAGGGGGTGTGAAGCCCCAGAAGCCAGGTGAGCCCCACCCTTGCCTGTCTTTCTGCTTCCCCCAAGCCCGGAGCCCCCCTCTCACACACACAGCCACTTCATCTGAGCTCGGGGTTCAGGGATGGGAGGGGGCAGGGAGTCCAGCCAGGCAAGGGGGTTTCTGTCTGGGGAGTCCTGCCCTGTCCCTTCCCAGGGGTAGGTTGGGGGGTCACCAGGACCCCTGGTTTCTGACTTGCTTCTGAAGGAGGGAACAGAAGCCCTCTCTCCCCCTCTTCAGTCTGGGGTGTCCCAACCCCTGCTTATCCCTCCACAGGCCCCCCAGCTCAGAATGGCTACGGAGCAGGTACTGAGGGGCTGGGAGGAGTTGCGGGGTGGAGAGGAGGAGGGAGGAGGGAGGAGGGAGGAGAGAGAAGAGTCCTCCCTGGCCCCCACCTGAGCCAGAGGGGCCCTGCTGCCGCTCAGCCTGCCCCCCTCTCCGCAGGCCCAGTGGTGCCCCTCAGCTACGGACCAGGTAAGGCGGGGGTGGGCGCGCCCGGCCAGGCTGGCGCCAGAGATGGGCTCTCAGAAGAGGCCCAGGGCGGGCATCTTGGGTCCCTCATCTCTCCTCATTTCTTTCTAGGCATTGGGGAGGGCACGATGCCCCAGAAGCCAGGTAAGCCCTTTCTCTGGACACCCATTTTCTCTCTACTCCCAGAAAGGGCCTCCTGCCCCTCCCCCGCCCCCCCCCCCGCCACCTCCAAGGGGCCCAGGGAGGGTTTGGGGAAGGGGTCTCTCCAGCCAGGCAAGAGTGAAGGGACCCTAGGGGAGAGGGGAGGGGGAGCAGGGCACCAGGGGGGCAGAGGAGGTCCTGGGGAGGGGCAGGTCCACCTGTCAGTCATCCTCTGTCTCTCCCCAGGCCTGGGAGGGGCCTTGAAACCCTCAAAACTAGGTGAGTCCCTCTCTAGCCCTCTTCCCGGCCGCCCTGCTGTCTCCCCCATGCCCGCCCCCACCCTCCATGGCCTGTTCTCCCTCCAGGACACGTACCAGGGAACGGGAACGGGCTGGGGCCCCGACCAGGTGAGCCCCGGGGAAACAGGCACAGAGTTCTCCCAGCGAGGGCCCGCTGGGCCTCACCCTCCTGGTCTCTGCCCAGGCCCGAGAGGGGTCCTGGCACCACCGAGGCAGGTGGGTGAGGGCCCAGCCCCGGCTCCCCGCCCCGCCCCTCACTTCCCCTTCCCTGTTTTTCTTCTCCAGGATATGGCAATGGAAACGGGCTGCTGGCCCAGCCAGGTGCGGCCAGGATGGCCCAGGGAGCGGGGTGTGGCTTTCTCTCACCCGACAGGGGCCCCCTTGAATCTGTGTGCCCCCAGAAGCCCCTGCAGGCTAGGTCCCCTAGGCTGGCGCCGCCTAGGGCTCACTCCCCTCCCCCCTTGGTCCCCCCTCTAGGGCCCTGCAATGGGGGGGTCGTTCCGCTGCTGCTCCCTAGACCTGCCACTCCAGGGGCCCCTTCGGATAAGGGGGGCAGCTGGGGCCTGAAGGCCCGGGCCGCATCCCCGCTGCAGAACGGCAAGCTCTCAGGTCAGTGTGGAGGGGCCCGGGGGGCCCGGGGAAGGCGCCCAGTCTTGGGGAGGGGGGCTGCTCTGTGCTGTCACACAGAGACGCTGGCCCCAAGACCCCATGGGGCCCCGGCTAGGCTCACTCCTGCACCAACTTTCTTCCTAGCACCAACCCCAGCCATCCAGTGGGGCCCGAGACCCCAGAAAGCAGGTAGGAGTCTGTCTACCCCCAGGCCCCACGTGTGGGAGGGACAAGCCCTCAGCTAGGTCTGTGCGCCTGTCTCGAGCCAAATCAGGGGCCTTCCTCCATCACCCGTGCTCCCCACGCGGCCACAGCTGTACAGACCCCTAGGCCAGGAATTCCCTCCCAGGGGCTACCCTTCCTCCCTCCCTCCTTTCCTTCCTTCCTTCCTTCCTTCCTTCCTTCCTTCCTTCCTTCCTTCGTTATTTTGTGGTACTGGGGATTGAACCCAGGAGAATTCTACTGTGAGCTACACCCCCAGGCATTTTATTTTTATTTTTATATTTTTGGCAATACTGGGGATTGAACCCAGGGGCATTCTACCTCCAGGCTATGCCCCAGTCCTAATTTTTATTTTTTAATACTGGCGATTGAACCCAGGGACATTCTACCCCCGAGCTACACCCCTAGTCCTATTTTTTTTTTTTTTTTTTTTTTTTGCGGTACAGGGGATTGAACTCAGAGGCATTCTACCTCCAAGCTACACCCCCAGCCCTATTTTTTTACTCTTTATTTTGAAACCGAGTCTCACTAAGTTGCGGAGTGCCTCACTAGATAGCTGAGGCTGGCCGCGAACCCGGATCCTCCGGTCTCAGCCTCCCGAATGCTGGGATTACAAGCGTGCGCCACCACGCCCGGCTCCCTAGTCCTATTTTTTTATTCTTTATTTTGAAACAGGGTCTCACTAAGTTCTGGAGGGCCTCACTAAGTAGTAAGGCTGACTGAGAACCTGGATTCTCCGGTCTCAGCCTCCCAAATACTGGGATTACAAGCGTGCAGCACCACTATGCCCAGCTCCTTCAGTTCTTTTTAAATTTTTATTTTGAAACAGGGTCTCAGTGGTGTACGCCTGTAAGCCCAGTACTTGGGAGGCTAAGACAGGAGAATCACAGGTTTGCAGCCAGCATCAGCAATGAGTGAGACCCTCAGCAACTTAATGAGACCCTGTTTTGAGATATGGGGGTGTAGCTCAGAGGTAGAATGCCCCTGGGTTCAATCCCCAGCACTACCAAAAATAAAAGGAAGGAAAGGAAAGAAACAAGGAATCACTAGGTTCCTGAGAATCTTGCTATGTTGCTGAGGCTGTCTTTTTTTTTTTTTTGCGGTACTGGGGATTGAACCCAGGGGCATTCTACCTCCAAGCTACACCCCCAGACCTATTTTTTATTCTTTATTTTGAAACTGGGTCTCACTAAGTTGCGGAGTGCCTCGCTAGGTAGCTGAGGCTGGCCGCAAACCCGGATCCTCCAGTCTCAGCCTCCCGAATGCTGGGATTACAAGCGTACGCCACCATGCCAGGCTTGCTGAGGCTGTCCTTGAGCCTGTGATCCTCCTATCTCAGCCTCCCAAGTACTCCCCCCATGCCCAGCCCCTGTTTTACTTTTTATTTTGAAACAGGGTTGTGCTAAATTGCTGAGGGCCTCAAACCTGTGATCCTCCTGTCCCAGCCTCCTGAGCACTGGGGTAGCAGGTGTGACCGCCATACCCGCTCTCTCTCTGTTTCTCAGGCTCTTTTCCTCCGTTTTCCATTCGCAGCGGGTAGGGCGGTGCCCCCTTTCCTCCTCAGAGTCCCCTAGGGAGTTAGGGGAAGCCTCCGCCCTCCCTCTGCCTCTGACCTCCATGTTCTTCACAGCTGTGGAGCCAGAGTCCTCCCTGATCTCCTCTCCCGCCTTCCCTTTGTGATGGGAGGCAAAGGCTGTCGTCCTCTCTGACTCGTTTCCTCTCCCCAGGCTTCGCCGGTGGCCTCAAGCCGCAGGAAGTCCTCGGTGAGTCCCTCTCCTGCCTGCGCATGTCTGTGGCTTTGCTGATTTGCTTCACCTGTGTTGTGTGCCTGCTCCTGGCCTGGCCATACTGGTGGCTGGAACCAGGTGCCACCTGCCTGGGGCGAGGGTAGGCGCTGGTCTGAAGCCAGGTGGAAAGAAAGAGCAGGTTTGGGAGTTGCCCGGGAGGGAGGTCACAGAAGGCTTCCTGGGGGTGGCATGGAAGGAAGGGCGCTGGGGTTCCCTGGGCGGTGGGAGAGATGGAGGGGGGGGGGCGGTCTTGAAGTCACCTCTGGGTTCTGAGTCAATCTGCCTACACCCCTAGCCACTAAGACTTGGTCACCTGACCTTCCTGGAGGCCCTCCCACAGCCAGGCGCCTGGGGGAGGAGGGGGGCGCTGGGCCTAGGGGTCCCCCCCCCCCGACTTTCCTTTTCTCCCTCAGGGTTCCCTGGGGCCAATGGCTTCAGGAATGGTGAGTCAAACCTGGGGACCAGAGGCAGGGATTGACGGGAGGGACCTGCCCTGAGGCCAGGCCCAGTAACTGGTCATCTCCCACAGGGCGTGGGGAGCAGGCCCTCCTGTACCCTAAAGCCGCAGCTGCAGCCCCTGAAGGAGACGGTAAGAGCACCTGGCAGATGGGGTGGGGCTGGGTGGGCGGGGACTGGGAACTCCCAGGTGCCAGCTCCGAGGGGGGGAGGGGAGGGGTACCCGTGCCATCTCTCCTCCCGCAGGTCAGGCCAGGGCCCTGCAGGGGTCCCCCTGGTCTGCTTTCCAGCCCTGGGGGGCCGGCGTGAAGCCAGGATACAGATATCCCCGGGGAGATGTGGGGCTATTGAGCCAGCCAGGTAATGGGGTGTGTGGATGGTGGGGGGCGGGGGGTTCCGGTGACCTAGGGCCTGCAGAGCAGAGATGGGGAAAGCAGGAGGGAGGGAAGCGAGAGGAGGGGTCCTGCTGCCGGAGCACCAGCCAGGAGCTGGGGATGGGACTGGCTGGGGTGCGGGGCGCTGGGGGCGGGGCACTGGGGTGCGGGGCGCCAGGGGGGCGCCAGGGAACAGAGCCCTGGGGTGCAGGACGCTGGCCTCAGCTTTCCTCCCTCCTCCTCCCCAGGACCCTACGAGCAGCTGAGGCCACAGCTGGGCCCAGGGCCCTTCGGTGAGTGCGGGTCTCCCACAGCCTGGGGCGACGCTGGGTGGGCAGAAGCACGCTGGTGACCCCAGGGGTCTGGGTCTGTCTGTCCGTCTGTCTTAGGGAGCCCTGAGGTGAAGCCAGGTGGGAGTGGCCGGCTGGGAAACCATTACCCTGGTGAGCGGGAGCCACGGTGGCCCGCCCCCATGCCCTTTGCCACCTGTCCAGCTGTACTGGGGGGGGGGGGAGTGGTCCTTTGGAGGACGGGCGGCAGCGCAGAGCCTGGGGGCGGTGCCGAGGGATGACTTCCTAGGGCTCAGGTCTCCCCGTCCTGCTCTTCCAGGCCGCTGTCCTCCTGGGAAGTGCTGAGCGCCAGCCCCTGCGGAGCCCCGCCCCGGACGAGGACGGCAGACCTGGGGGTTTGCACTCTGGGGCTGCCTGGCTGGGGTCTCCTCCGGGCTGAGCTGTTAATAAACTCAGTGTGCTTCTTTGTTTGCCTCTGTGTGCCATAGGGGGAAGCAGGGGCCGGCGGCCACTAGCCAGCACCTCATTCATTCATTCAACAAATGCCAGTGTGGGCATATGCCAGAAGCCAGGCTCCAGATGGAGGACAATATAAGAACAGACTCCCACCTGCCCTTGGGGAAGCGCCCCTGGGTCCCAGCCCAGCGAGAGAGCCATAGCCGAGTTGGGGGTTCGTGCTAGGAAAAGAGCTCTACATGGCTTATATTTTAGCTTATCATCAATTTACTAAAGCTCTTAGATGGTAAACAAACAAACAAACAAAAAATATATATATATATTGCAGTACTGGGAATTGAACCCAGAGGCATTCTACCTCTGAGTTACACCCACAGTTGTATTTTTCATGTTTTATTTGGAAACAGTCTCACTAAGTTGCAGAGGGCCTCACTGAGTAGCTGAGGCTGGCCTCGAACCCGGATCCTCCAGTCTCAGCCTCCCAAATGCTGGGATTACAAACGACTCTTCTTAACGCTCATGACTGCAAATGAGAAAGCATGTGCCTTTCCCAGGAAGGGTCTGGAATGGAGGTTGTGTAATTTGGGATTGACCCAAAATTCCAAACTGTGACTCAGAGCCTGAGCTAAGAGGTGCCCCCAGCCTCTTGAAGATCAGTTTTTAGCATCAGGTTTTGAGCTGAGCCTTTCCAAAACCAGATCTTATCTTGCAACTTGGGGAGGTTTTTGCTTGCTTGCTTTTGTGGGGTTGATGATTGAACCCAGGACCCGCAGCATGCTGGGAAACTGCTCTACCACGGAGCTACAGTCCTAACCCAATAACCAGGGCAGGTTTTAGCTGCTAACCCTCAAGCCGAATGGTGCTGACAGGGTTTGGCATGGGTGTGAGGGACTCAGCTCATTTTTTTAATTGCCTGATTTATGGTATTAGGATTTGGGTGTCGACCAAAATCTCACCACAGCCTTCCCAAGATTTTGGGTTGATTAACAGTTAGGAGATTCTGTAAACACGGTTGAAATCCCAGCCTGGTTTCTCTAAGTCCGCCCAGTGTCACTGATTCTATTTGAGAATCATAGACTTACACAGAACAATTCTGTAAAAATATTGAAATGTTGTCTTTCTCTGCCCTAAGGCATGGAAAAACCCACATTCCAAGGCTGCTTACTGAGGAATAGGATTATTAGCCAACACCACCTGCTCACAGCGGCCACCAAGCCGACTGTCTCAGGAGGGCAGTGAAGGACAGCCAGCCCCCTGCTGGACCAAGCGCAGGGACCACATGCTAGACAAGCCATCGGCCACCGCGCTACAGCCCAGCCCAGAGTCAACACCAATGACGTTCACACAATCTCTTATATGTTGATGTACCCAAAACCTTGGGCATGCTGTGGTAAGCTTTTGGTCTACACCCAAATGCCAGTATCACAAATCAGAGCCAGGCATGGTGGCAACAGACCTGTAATCCCAGTACTTAGGAGGCTGAGACAGGAGGATTGCAGGTTCAAAGCCAGCCTCAGCAATATATTGAGACCCTTTTTCCAAATAAAAACTAAAATAGGAAAAAAAAAAAAAAAAACAAAAAAACCCCACTAAAATAGGCCAGGCATGGTGGAGCATGCTTGTAATCCCAGTACTTGGGAGGATGAGACAGGAGGATCACAGGTTCGAGGACAGTCTCAGGAAGTGGTGAGACTCACCAACCTAGTGAGACCCTATTTCCAAATAAAAAATGAAGCCGGGAGTGGTGACACATGCTTGTAATCCTAGTACTTGGGAGGCTGAGACAGGAGGATGGCAGATTTGAGGACAGCCTCAGCAAGTAGAAAGACTCCCATCAATCTAGTGAGACCCTGTTTCCAAATAAGAAATAAAATTGGACTGGGGAGGAGCTCAGAGGTAGAATGCCCCTGAGTTCAATCCCCAGTACTGCAAAAAAGAATAAAATATAGGACTGAGGGTGTAGGGTCGGAGGCAGAATGCCCCTGGGTTTAATCTTCAGTACTGCAAAAAAAGAAAGAAATGGGGTTTCACGAGGTCTCCCTAAATTACTGAAGGTCTCCCTAAATTACTGAAGCCAGCCTCAAACCTGTGATAATCCTGCCTCACCTCCCAATACAGGGATTATGGTGAACTCCACCACACCTGGTTGGGTGATAACTTTTCTATAACTTAACATGGCCAGGCATGGTGGTACATGCCTGTAATCCCAGTATTCAAGAGACTGAGACAGTAGGATCACAGATTTGAAGCTGGTCTCAGCAATTTAGTGAGGCTGTCAACAACTTAGCGAGATCCTGTTTAAAATAAAATAACCTAGCCAGTCATTGTGGCACACACTTGTAATCCCAGCATTTGGGAGGCTGAGACCAGAGGATCCGGGTTTGCAGCCAGCCTTAGCTACTTAGCGAGGCCCTCCGCAACTTAGGGAGACCCTGTTTCAAAATAAAGAATAAAAAAAATAGGGCTGGGGGTATAGCTTGGAACTGGAATGCCCCTGAGTTCAATCCCCAGTACCACACACAAACACACACACACACACACACACACACACACACACACACACACACACATAAAAACCAACAAAACAAAGCCGGGCGTGGTGGCGCACGCTTGTAATCCCAACATAGCATTTGGGAGGCTGAGACCAGAGGATCCAGGTTCGTGGCCAGCCTCAGCTACCTAG
>PVLC010034113.1:0-17008 GCA_004027655.1 Graphiurus murinus
GAGTTGTACTTCCAAAAGGACTAACAAATTCAAGGAAAGGATACTGTGATTGTTAATGACTTGTATGCCTCCAACCTTCTGTGAGTTGGAAGCAGCCAGAGAGCTGTTCAGACACCAAGGTGGTGATAGTTGCTGTGCACAGAGATTATATAATCTCTTGCTTATAGGTCTAAGGAAGGTCAAGGACAAGGGGCAGAACCAGCAGTCACAGGGAGAGAAAATGAACTGAGAAGCTTCTCTTAGACCCAATTAAGGAATGTTTCCCACTGCCAGGGCGAGCAGCAGCCCCAGCAATTTTTGCACAGTAAAATTTCAGAATTCATAGGGATGAGTCACTGCTCTGCATTTCCCATTTGTCCCCTTTTCAATTTGGGGTTTTATTCTAGTTATATTATCCCCATTGTACTATTACATGTTAGATATTTTAGGTGCAGTTAGCTTGTCTTCTTAGTTTCTAAGTGTCCAGAATAAAGGAAGCCACATCTGTATTTTAATAGAGGCTACAAGAAGACCCTGTAACTTTGTCAGTCAATTGCCATAATTGGATAGGAGTTTATGGTTGTTTCCTCTGGGGAGCATGGTATGACTGTGTGTGTGTGTGTGTGTGTGTGTGTGTGTGTGTGTGTGTGTGTGTTGTGTGTGTATAAGGAAAAAAACATATCTTTTGACCAGTTGGCAAATTATAATATTATTATTTCCCCTAGTTGTTTGTAAGTTCTCCCTGTGAGAGAATATTAATTTCCTTTCTGCCCAATGACATAAAGCTTAGACATTTATCTTCCTCTGTTCAATAAAATCCGAATGGAAGGGATGGATATCACTTCCAAGCAGAATTCTTAAGAAACATCACATGGCTGTCTTCCCTCTCCCATGGAAGTGGCCCATCCCACTCTTCAGCCTGACGGGCAGCTGACATGTAGCATAAGTGACTCTTAAGTCTTTGTAGTTGTACTTCACAAAAATTAGGGACTGTCGTTACAACATGAACTAGTTTAGGCTCTGATAAATCAGCATTCATCAAATTTTTTATGCTCACCTGTAGAATCCTAAAAAAGATAAGCCTCCAAAGTCTTTTAGAAATAATTTTTCCCTGTACTTTCACTAATGGAAGATGGGAAGAATAGCTATTGTTCTCTGTGACTGTTATACCATGAATACTATGTATACCAAGATCTTAATTGTTTTGTTATAAAGATTAAGGCCAACAGTCAGAAATTTTACTTTGCACTAGTTATTCTTCATCTTCTTCATCAGTGGAGCAAAGTAGTGTTCTACAACAGTTTTGGTCAATTGGCTTTTACATGAGCATGGCAAAATCGAAAGCTTGGATCTCTTTCTCACACTTTTACGATTAAGTACACTGTCAAAAACACATGGGACGGCTTCCATATATTTCATACTATAGTGTCAGTGCATTTTCAAGAGTTCATAATGCTTTTCAAATGTAGGTTTTTGAATTTTGTTTTAAACTAAGGATGTTTTAAACTACCTCTTTACTATATTTTTGTTGTAGCTGTGAATATTCAGCTTTGATCAGTGTATTGTGGGGAAGACTCCAGGCTTAGCGTCTTTTCCTTTGTGAATGTCTGTCCTTAAATTTTAGAATTTCCTGGCTACATTGGGAGATTTGGCTTCTTTAATTTAGCTGAATGTTGAACCATAAGGATTATTATCTTCCCTGACTTGGAAATGTTAAATGAGTACCTGAAACCTAAGGGTCCCTGAGGTTTTCTATAGCAATTATATTTCTTAACATAAAGATATGAAAATATAGAGCTGGGCGTGATGGTGCACACTTGTAATCCCAGCATTTGGGAGGCTGAGACTGGAGGGTCTGGGTTCGAGGCCAGCCTCAGCTACCAGTGAGGCATTCCGCAACTTAGTGAGACCCTGTTTCAAAATAAAGAATAAGAAATAGGGCTGGGGGTGTAGCTTGGAGGTAAAATACCCCTGAGTTCAATCCCTGGTACCACACACACAAAAAAAAGATATGAAAATATAGCATGTTCATTTTATCTAGCGTAAGCATTTTTGTCTAATCAGTGACAGAAGAGTATTTATGATTGACTTAACTACTTAGGATCAACTCAGTCTTGGCAGTGTGCATCATGCCTTAAGTTAAGTAAGGAAAAAAAGAAATGCTATACGAGTTATATTGTAGTCCAGAATTGTCTGGCTTTTGATTCTCTGCTACCCAGAGCATCTTGAATTGTGGTAGGAGGCCTTTCAATGAGCTGGTAAATTTATGTAAAGTTGAAGATTGTATTCTTGGGATGTATCTTAAATCTGTCAAGCTGACTTGAATTGAACTTTGGTACCCAAGAGGTTGGCACAAAAAAAGTTACTAAGCAAAGCTGGTGAAGGTCATTAATTTCTAAAGTTGGGCTGATTGACAGACACTGAGTGCATCTGTCCCTTAAAAGGCTGTTCTCTTAGCATATTAATATCCCCGCACAGAGGGCCTCTGTCCATGTTATGTGAAAATGGCAGCGTTCTTTGTCTTCTTGTCACATTAGCTAAGGAGAGTCAAGCACTCAAACTTGAAACTAATTTTTTTTCAGTTGCGGATAATTATTCATAAAATTTTTTTTGGACATCTAGTAATTGGACAATTAGATAAACTATTCATATGGTTGCAAAGGAGCCAATGGTTATATTTCAAGGGTTTTTTGGAGAGCATTATGTAGCTGATTCATTGTTTTTTTTGTCATCCTTAGCAATTGTGCTGTTGTTAGGGGATTTTAGAAAATAATTCGTAGAATATTCAGTGCAGAGCCTTAGAGTTCTCTTAATGCCTGGAAAAAGACACCAAGAGATCTCAAAAACTGGCTTGTGGTAAATTAGACATGACAGAGGTCTGGAACTTCTTTTAGCTTATGACTTAAAGTTAAAATAGTAAGAATAATATACTCTCAAATATGAACATAAAATTAATGATATACCATATACACCATACTTTTTGTTGATTTTCCCAACAGGTTACAAAACAAAAAATAGGGATGTTAAATAGATTATTAAAATAAGTTTTGCTTGTGAAAAAGACTGGGGATTTGAATTGACTGCAATTTCAAGGTAGTCAAGAATATTAAAAGTCTGCTATAAAGCTAACTTGATCTTAGATTGTGCTTTAGAAGAATATTAGATGTCAGTTTTCAAAGTATAGTGTCTGGAATACCAGTATTAGTACCACTAGAGAACTTGTTAGAAATGCAAAATCTCAGGCCCATATACATATACACTTTCTGGGGCCCAATAGTATGTTTTTTAATGAGTCCTCCAGTAACTCTCATGCATGCTAAAGGTTATGAACTACTGATCTAGAACAAAAGCTTCTTCTACTTTACACTGGTCAGAGCATGCGTGCATCAATTATTTTGCTTTTATTTTTTACTACAAAAAAGATACTCATCTCAGTTGGAGAATGGGTTTCATATAAGCTCCATTGTCATTGGAAGAAATGGAAGGTCTTTAAATCTCTTCTTATTTTTAGGTACTCTATCTCTTTTTGTTTTGTTTTAATCATTTGCCATTCATTTGGTAAAAAAAAAAAAAAAAAAAAAAAAAAATTACAATTATTTGTCCAATCGGATTTCCCCCGGTATCTCCCTGTGGTTTTAACGTTTCTTTTTTCTCTGTATTTACTTAGATAATAGGTATAACTTTGATGGAAAATATCTTATAGATATTTGTATATATTTGTCATTGGGAAGCTCATAATGTTTCGTTTTCTCTTTTTGTGTCTGATGTTAAAATGAATATCTGGGTTCAATTTGTTTTAATTTCCATTTCTGTATCCAAAAGTAAATGTGTTTAACTACTTAAGAAGCTGACATTTTTTTTTTTCTTTTGTGGTACTTGGGATGGAACCCAAGAGCATTCTATCTCCAAGCTGTACCCCAAGCCCTATTTTACTCTTTTATTTTGAAAAAGGTCTCACTAAGTTGTGGAGGGCCTCACTGTGTAGCTGAGACTGCAATCCTCTTGTTTCAGCCTACCAAGTACTTGGATTACAAGCGTGTACTATCATGCCCAGATTGGCAAATGGTTTTTGAAAGATGCTATACCATTTAATTTTCCCAACCCCAGTGCATGAGAGATCCAATTGCTAAAAGTAGTTTCATTTTTTTTCTTAATTTTAGTCAAGTATTCTAATACTATGGACTAATATCTAGGATATACAGAGAACTCAAGAAACTCACAGCTAAGAAAACAACCCATTCCAATATTTTAGATGAAGAGCACTTATCATCATAGAATTATTTTGTCTTTATATATATATTTTTAATAGTAATTACTGAAATTTGCATTTAGTTTAAGATAGTTATTAATCTTATCTTGCTTTTAATTAGTTTGTGTACTCTTTGCCAATGGCTTTCGCAGAGTATATCTTCAAACAAAAATATTTGTTTCATATATTCTAAGCCCCTTTTTATTTATTCCCAAATGTTTTCTTATCTTTTAGCTTTCTCTTCAATATTCTGCACCTGTTGTTTCACTTTCACCTAACTAGTGTTGCAGCAGAGAAATCAGATTTTTCTTTTTGGGTATCAGTTTACCTTTTCTGCCTGAACATTTTTACTTAAAAAAGTGCTTTTGCTCATGAGTTTTTTCATGATGTACATGTGTGTTGAGCATGTTTATCACAGATTTTGCTTAACTCTTTGTAAGCTTTTTTATCTGTATGTCTAGGTCTTTCTTCATAGTTTCTGATCTGCTGATTATACATTTTTTACTAATATTGGTTGGATCTGATGTTGACTATATCTTCTGTCTTCAAAACATCATCTTTTCTGTTAAAATTTTTAGCTTTATATTGTTTTCTGACTAATGGAAAAATATCTCCCATATTTTCAGAAATTTTCTACAGCATAAATTATGTATCTAATTTTCTCTAGTATGAATTTAATTTTGTCTCTCTTATAACATTTTATCTTTTTTATTTCCTATTGACTTTTTTGATTCATATTGTTAGCATTTCACTTCACACTGTTTACTGTTTTCTCCTTATTGCTTTGTTGCTTATTCATTAAAAACATTTTGTTTTATATGCTTGGTAATGATAACCAATGAGTTTGTGGAACTTTTCCTTTCAATCCTCTAATATATAATTTTCTGAGGCTTTATGAGTCTTTTTAATCTCATATTAGCCAGAGTTCCTCAGAGAAACAGAATCTATAAGGAGTGTGTGTGTGTATGTGTGTGTGTGTGTGTGTGTGTGTGTGTATAGATTTATTATATAAAGATTTAGCTTGTGAAGTTATTGAGGCTAAGTCCTAAGTCCTAAGATCTGAAATTGGCAATCTGGAGACTCAAGAGAGCTAATGAGTAGTTCCATGTTGAACCTGAAGGCCTGAGAACCAGAAGAGCCTGTGCTGTGAATTCCAGTATATAAGTTGGCAGGCTCCATACCTAAGAAGAACCCATTATTTCAATTCAAGTTCAGAGGCCAGAAAAGACCTATGTCCCACCATCAGGCAGTCAAACAGGGAAAGTTCCATCTTACTCTAAAGAGAGTTTTCCTTTTGTTCTGCTCAGGCCTTCAACTGATCTGAACAGGCCCATAATAGAGAGAACAGTCTGCTTTATTTAAGGCTACCAATTCAAACGTTGATCTCAGCCAAAAACACCCTCTTAGACTCCCCAAAATATTTGACCAAATATCTAAGTGCTTCCTGTGGATCAGCCAAGTTGTCACATAAAATTAACATCTCAGATGCTGTACCTTTCTTTTGTTTTGCAGTAATTTTTCATGTGCTCTATGCTAATGTTTGTTTGTTTATTTATTTATTTAAATACAGGACATTCTACCTCTGTCCTATACTCCTAACCATTTATATATTGATTGGTACTGGGGGATTGAACCCAAGGGCATTCTACCTCTGATCTACACCCCCAGCACTATTTTTTGTCTTTTTTATTTTGAAACAGGATCTAAGTTGCAGAGAGCCTCATTAAGTTGCTGAGGCTGTGTATCGAGTACTCAAACCGTAATCTTCCTGTCTCAGCCTCCCAAGTACTGGGATTACAAGATTGTGCCACCACGCCAGACTCAGCCCTTTATTTTTATTTATCTTTTTGTTCTGAAACAGGGTCTTGCTAGGTTGCTGAGGTTCTCACTAGGTTACTAAGGCTGGTCTTGAACCTGTGATTCTTTTGTCTCAGCCTTCCAAGTACTGGGATTACAGGCGCGCACCATCACACCTGGTCCTATGCTAGTATTTCATTCCTCTCCTTACTTGACCTTGAACATGGCAAGCTCTTTACAGACTATATGTTTGTCAATAAACTAGTTGAACAGACAGCGCTTGATCATTTTTCCCCCATTTTTTGATGATCTCATCCCTTTTGTGTGTAATACTGTGCGTATCTCCCATCTGATTCATGATTCTACTGGCTTTCACATAGATACCAGTTATCAATAGAAACAGATTACCAACTTCAAATGGCTTAAACATAGAAGAGTGTCTTTTCCTACATAGTAAGAATTATAGAACTGGTATGAGCTCAGAGATTGAAGAATGTCAGTTCAGAGGTCTTTGTCATTCTCTTGACCTATTTTTCAAGATTCCAGGAAAGCTGCTAGAATTATTGATGTCACATGTAATTCAAGGCAGAAAGAAGTAGGAAGAGCAAGAAGTCAAAGAGCCTTTCTAGACATTGCTACCTCAAATCACTTGCACCCTGTATCTGAGTGGCTAAGCATTACAATTGTTCTGACTGTTCTATTGTCATAGGTTATTATTGTTGAGATAAAAGTGAGCCTGGAGAGTAAGCAGCCAACATATCCTAAAAATGCAATCTTCTTTCAGTAGAGATGTTATCTTCTTATCACCAATGTCTGGTACTTTGAAGATGTTCTGAAATTGTTGCCTACATGTAAATAATAAAATTTTAAAATGTCCTGTTACCAAGATCCTTCGATTCTTGTTCTTGTTCAAGGACTATAGAGTACCCTACTCAAGGGACCAAACCTTCTATGTCTGTGTGTTTAGACAAGAAAGGAGCTGAATGGCAGGGAATAAATGAAGGCGCCACTAAGAACAGGAAAAAACAAATTTTAGTACAATGGCTGGAGGAGTCAAGTATAGACCCTAGTTCTCTTTTATGCTTTACCTAGGCTCTTTGCAAACGGGGCATAGATGGTGCAGAACTTTTCAAGCCTGTTTGATAATTTGTCTTCTGCCAAATTTAAGATCATTTTATCCCTGGTTTCATGAATCTGTTTTAGCCTTTTATGGTTTTTCATCTTTAGTATTGGCAGTAGTGGGAGAAGCTATATTGAGGGGCTGTTAGCCAGACCAAAAAAAAAAAAAAATTTTTTTTTCCTGTGGGTATTTACTTTAATAGCCATTTGGTTTCATTACCTTTTAATGAGTTCTTTGATAACGAGTTCCTTAATTAACAAGGCAGTCTTTCAGGTTTCCTCTTCTCTAATTGTTAACATATTTTGGCGCTTCCATACAGATAGACTGGTGAAAAGTTTCTGCTTTTACAGCCCCTTTTAGGGTCATTCAGGAGGGACAAAGAAGTGAATAGGAGAATACGCAGCATGTTTTCTTGAGATATAAATGATTTAAGAGTATTTTTTCTTCCAAAACTGTGAAATATTCACATTTCCTGGTCTATTTTTTACAGCACGATTATCTCAATGTATTTCTAGGTGTATGAAAATTGATTATGAGTGAACTTAGCACATGTTAACAATTTCACATTGAATTTTCCTGTAAGTCTTTTTCAAGAAATATGTAATATTTAACTCTGCCTGATAAACTCATAAAATCTCATTTTACATTTCCCATCAGCTATGGAGAGTAATTCTCCAAAAGAGAGAGCACTTTATGATCAAGCGTCTCCCCTTGACTGATCTCCTATCCCATGCCACACACTGTTTAGGGCTCTGTGTTATATTAACTGTTGATTCCATATTGTCTCTGTAAGATTGGTATTATTATCTGTTTTCACTGATGAGGAAGCTAGGTCTAACTAAGATTAAATAATATCCTAAAGGTCACGTAAGTGAAAGAGCCAACATTTGACTCTAAGCTCAACCAAAAGCCCTTATTCTTTTTCTATCACTTCCTCTCTAGTCCTATCTTGTTTTTACTACCACCTCCCTTAAAATGGGCAGGATGGTTCATGCACTGTTTTCCTATAGTGAGATTAAAGAGCTAATTAAATTCTTGTAAAGAAGATCTTAAATTATTTCCCTTAGAGAAACCTAAGGTTTTAAATATTCTGAAATGAAGCATTTGTTATTGGCAGAGAGTAATGAACCGAAGCACCTACAGGATACATTAGCTCAAAAAGGCAAAAAGAAACTCAAGCTAATGAGGTGTTTGGGAGGAGAAATGCTCTTATTTAGGTATTGACCAGTGAGGAACTGAGTAATAAGTTGTACATGGAAGTTAAAAGGGACTGGCTGGCAGACAGTCAGGCGTCTGTACCATTGTGTTTTGTAAACTTTCTCCTATGGCTGTGGTGTGTTTTTTTCCAAGCCCACTTAATTTTTTATGAGGTTTGTAAAGGTCTTGAATAAACAATTGAGATTATACAGGTTTTCCTGGAAGCTTTGGTTAATATTTTAATACGTGCGCTTTGTCACATTGTTAAATAGCTTATTGGAGAGTTTTAAAGAGAAGGATTTCTTTTTCCTTTTTTTCTTTTCAGTTTTCCTTTTCTTTCTCTCTCTTTCTCTCCCCCTTTCCGTTCCTTTCTTTTTTGTGCTAGTAGTTAAATATCAAAGTATTGGATTTAGTTTTTAGTTGATTCCCTTTCTTCCCTTTTATTTTAACTTTATATCTCTACAAATCACCCTTGGATTGGGGATCTGGCATCTTGGAAGACTCCACTTAAAATGTACTTCAAGTGAAATTACAGTTTAGAGGGTGTGTCTTGAAAATAAGCCAGTGATTGTAAATGTATGTAGTAAGAGAGGACTGGAGAAAGGGCAAGGGGAATTGGATAGGGCCAGAAAACAGGAACTAAGAAAGCTTTGGAGATTACCTCATCATGACCTTTTGCTCATTAATATTTGAATCTGATTCATTGGCATCTTGGCTGTAGTCTGGTGAAATGTCAAGCACGGCAAAGGCTGAATACCTTCAAAGACATTTCTGTGTTAATGGGATAACTTGATGAAATTGAACTGTAACCTGAACAGGAGTTTAGGAAAGAGAAAGGAAGTTTGTATTTTTCATTATGAGGACTTCTCATTTTATGGAAGTTTGTATAGCAGTAATTGTTGTTGTTTAGAGAGCACTTTATATTGCTTCTATTTCTAATTGTAAGCCAGTTTGAAAAAATTTTCCATGTTGTTGTCATTGCTGGGATATGATGAGGCTCACCCAGTAAGAACTGCCACTTTTGTGAAAGCTTCTCTAACTGCTTTGGCCTCACAACCTTTTCTTCTAAAATCATATAGGGCTTAGAGTTTCTTCTGCTCAATTTAGTACCTAATTGCATGTTCTCCTTGATTTGCTTCAGAACAGGAAGTACACTTTCCACTCTTTTGCACAGGCAGAATATTTGGTTTAAAAGAAGAAAATTGTGTGACTCCAAAAAGATATAAATAATAAAATATTATGCATTTATAAAATAATTACATTTTTACCACACAACAAGTATCTTTTTCCAATAATTTTCTATATTTCAGATCCTAGGAATAAAAATTATAAATATTAGAAGTCATTTACCAAGTTTTTAATATAAGACAGGTACTTTGATAGAATTTATTATATATATATATATTTTTTTTTTTGACAATGAGATTTGAACCCAGGGGCATTCTACCTCCAGGTTACACCCCCAGCCCTTTTTATTTTTTATTTTGAAAGAGGGTCTTGCTAAGTTGCTCAAGGTCTTGCTAAGTAGCTGAGAATGACCTTGAATTTGTGATCCTTCTGTCTCAGCCTCCTAAATACTGGGATTACAGGTGTCTACCACAACACCTGGTTTATGGTATTATATTTAAAATTTATTCTCATTTTCAGCAAACCACATATGTATCACTTCTTTATTTTTATCTATTTTTTGTTCTGACGTCATTGATTTATGGCAGAACTCTTGAAGTTGTTGCTAGTGATGTTATTGTTTCCAAATGTTTATGTTCTGATTATTGGCTATATTCTTCATATTTTGTTGTAGGATTCAAATGAAACATATGTATATGTATTTTGTGTGTGTGTGTGTGTGTGTGTGTGTGTGTATGTGTGTGTGTGTGTATGTGTATATTACTGGGTATTGAACCCAGGGGCATGTTACCTCTGAGTCACACCCTCGACCCTATTTTTATTTTGTAACAGGGTCTCCCTACGTTGCTGAGGGCCTTGCTAAGTTACTGAGGCTGACTTTGACCTGCGATCCTCCTGCCTCAGTCTCCCAAGTACTGGGATTACAGGCGTGTGCTGCCATGCTGAGCTTACATTTTTTATAAGGCAAAGATTTTTGCCAAGATGATAACAGAAATCAATACCAAGGCATATACAACTGCTGGCAAGGGAGAAATTCTTTCCATGGCTCTTATATATTTTTTCCAGTTTGACACAAATTGGTAAGTTAGAATGATTCTTTTTAGAGTCTAGTTGTACAGAACTAGTGTCATATTTATCCTCTAGTCATAAAATGTCTAAGAGTAAGTTTAAAACTAATATGAACCTACTGTAATAAAGTTTAAAAACAAGCCTGGCAAATATCAAGATGATCTACAGATTTAAATGTCTACTAATGGAAAATGGATGGACCGAGATTAGCCAGCCATAGAAAGTGAAGGGTCATATCATTTCTCTCATATGGAAGCTAGAGAGTGATTGGGATACCAGAGGGACTTCAGATAATGGAGGAGAAACTCCAGTGGAATCAGGGAGGTGGTCTAGGGGAAGGGGTAGGGGAGAAAAATAAAGTAATCACTTCCATTGACTATATATATATATATATATATATATATATATATATATATATATATATATGAGAATACCATTGTCAATCTTAATAACGTGTATGGGGAAGGGGGGAGGGGAGGGAGGCAGGGGAAAGCCCTCCAAGTGCTATGTGCATATATGTCACTATCACCATGAACTGCATTATAATATTAGACTATAATGTACCAAGGAAGTATTGAAAAATGCCTGCTAGAGCAAAATTCAGAAGTCTGTTGAGGCTCATAAGTGAATCTAGAGCTTCTATAACATCTTATCTGAAATACATAATATACAAAACAAAAATTTCTTACATGATACTGAGCAGGAAAAAACTGAACTATACTCAAAAGTTCAAAAAGTCAATAGAAGTAGATCATTAGATGATCCAGATAGTGATGGTAGCAAAGAATTCAAAAGAGCTGTGATTAACATGTTGAAGAGAAGAGAGGAAAGAATGGACCAAATACAGAGATGGATTATTTGAACCGAGATTAAGAATCGAGTATGTATTCTACAGTAACCCAAAATTCACTACATGGATTATTTTAAGAGTTTAACAGCAGATACACACACACACACACACACACCAAGGCACATCATAAATTGGTGTTGGGATATAGCTCATACATCCCTCGGTTCAATCCCCAGTACCACATAATCACACACACGTGCGCGCGCGCGCGCGAGCACACACACACACACACACACACACACACACACACACAGAACGAGCATGAACAAGGCAAGTATATCTGCTTTCCCTATTCTAGTTCAACATCATTTTAGAGCTAGCCAGAGCAATGAGGCAAGTAAAATAAAAAAGCATGCTGTTTGAAAGGGAAGAAAAGTATTGATCATTTGCAAAGTCACAGGATCAAGATCAGAATTAAAAGTAATTCCATTTCTCTCTATTAATAATGAGCATTTAGAAATGAAGACAAAAACTCAATTAATTTATAATAACATAAAATAAGAAATACTGTTAAGTAAACCATATATATGCAAAATCTGAAAACAATACATTGCCAAGCAAAATTAAGGAACACTTCAATAAATGGAGAGCTATTATGTTCATGGTTCAGTAGATTTAATATTATTAAAATGTCAATTTCCATAAAATTAACCTATAGTAGCTCTTCTCCACCAGGCTTGTGGGTGACAATTAAGCCCTAATCTTCCACAGCATTTATTATTGATGACTTAACATTTTCTCTCTAAATATACAATAGTGCTAGCTATGTACCAACCCTGGGGGAAATGAAAAAATAGTGATTATAATTATTTTTTGTTCACTTGTTTGTTTGCTTTTTCAGTACTGGGGATTGAACCTAGGGCCTCAGGCATGCCAGGCAAGTGCTCTACCACTGAGCTACATCCCAAGTGATTATAATTATTTTTTGCAACTCAATTCTTTCATGAAACCTTGCCTGAGATGTGCTGATATCACTATGAAAATGTCAGCTGACTTCTTTGTAGACATTTCAGACTGATTTTAAGATTTATGTAAAAGTCCGAAGGGCCTAAAGTAGCTAAAACTATCATGAAAAAGAATAAAGTTGGAAGACTTAATGCTGCCTAATTTTTATACTTACCATAAAACTTCAGTAATTAAGGTAGTGAAGTATAAATATTAAATTAGAGAAAGAGGTCAGTGGAACAGAATATAATGTCTTAAAACAGACCCATACATATGTGGTAACTTATAAATTTATGGTCATTAAAAAACACCATTAAGCCAAGTGAGGTGAAACACACTTGTAATCCTAGTACTTGGGAGGCTGAGACAGGAGGGTGGAAGGTTCATGGCAAACCTCAGCTACTTACTGAGGCTCTCAGCAACTTAGTAAGACCCTATTTCAAAAATAAGGAATAAAAAATAGGGCTAGGGGTGTAGCTTGGAGGTAGAAAGCCCCTGGGTTCAATCGAGTACCACAAAACAAAACAAAACACCATTAAGAAAGCAAAAGGGCACACAAGAATGTGCAAAAATATTTATAATACATCTGTCTGACAATGGAATCATAGATATATAATCTATATACTATATTATTCATATAGGTATATAATCTATATTAGAAAAATTTAAGAATTTGTACAAACATCTAAAAAGTGGTGGACAATCCCTACCTCTCCATCTCTAACATGGACAATAAGCTTAAATGGTTACTTTACAAAAGAAGATACTTGTCTTGCCAGTAAGCATATCAAAACATGTTTTAACAGCATTAGTCAGAAAGAAAATGCAAATTGAAGCTATTATAAGATACCACTGTTTTCTGGCAAAATGGCTTGAACTAAAAAGATTTACCACACCAAGTGTTGGAAAAGATATGTGGTATCTCTGCATTGCTGGTGGAAGTTAGAAATAGAACCACTCTGATAATTTTGGCAGTTTCTAATAAAATTAAGTACACAGCTACTCCATGATTCAGGCATATGGGTATTTCCACATAATGAATTTATCCATAAGTGGAAATAATTCAAATGAACGTGAAAAGAAATCTGAATAAACAATTTTGATGTGTCCATACCCCTCAGCAATGAAAAGGTAGAAACTGTGGATACTTGTAACAACATGAATGAATCTCAAGAATGTTAGCTTGAGCACAAGAAGCCAGGCACAAAAGACGACAATACTTGAGGATTTGATTGTGTGTACCTAAGGTGTGCAACCTGAAGTTATGGGATACATATAGGCAGTGAAAATGTTACTGTAGTGAAGAAAAGTGGTGTGTGTGTGTGTGTGTGTGTGTAACCAGAGAAAATCTACTTATTTAACATGAACTTCCTATGCGGTACACATCTATTGCCCTGTATCCTGATGTTGTCCATTACATTTTTAGATTTGTTCATCACAAGTACTACTTTGGATCCTCTGACCTACATATACCCATTTCCTTCTTATTCCTTCATCTTTCCACCATTGGTAACCTTAAGTTTTTTTCTTTTTTTTTTTAAATTTTTTATTGTAGTAATTCGTGCAATATAGCATACATCTTTGTTAAGTACGAGTTGTTAACAACTTAAGTTTTTTTCTATCTCTGTATATTTGAATTTTTTTTTTAGGTTTCATGTGTGAGATCATGCAATATTTTTCTTTTTGTGTTTTGTTTATGTCACATAGCATGTTGTTCTCCAGTATCATCCATGCTGTGGCAAATGATAAGATCTTGTTATTTTTCAGTACTGAATAATATTTCATTGTATTATGTGCCACATTTTCTTTATATGTTCATCCATCTATAGCCATGTAGGTTGTTTGTGTATCATGACTATTGGGCGAAATGCTGTAATGAACATGGGAATGTAGATATTTTTATGAGTTGATAATTTCATTTCTTTTGGGCGCAAGCCCAGAAGAGGGATTACTGGGCCTATGGGAGTCCTTTTATATGAAATTCAAGCACAGCCAAAATTAAGCTATTATCTTCAAGTCGGGAAAGTGGTTATCCCAGGTTATGGGTGGCTACTGATTTGAAAGGGTCTTGAAGAACTTTTAGGTTTTTAGAAATGTTTTCTCTATTTCTTTAATTTCATAGGTTTTTACATGCATACAAGGCATCGAACTACACCTAAGATTTGCACATGCACTGTATGTAATTACATAAATAAAATCATACATTGCAGTAGGTGTTTTCAAAGAATTTCTGTGCTTTTTGAAAAATGACTGAGAAAAAGAAAGTGAAAATGTGGGAAAATCTCAGAACCAGGCTTAGAGCACTCTGACTCCTTCAGCAACTTCTGGGGTATGTGCTTCCAGATCTCTTTTGATTAGGCTTTTTTCTCTTAATTTTTTCAGGACAAATTAAGTGAGGATTGTTTTTCTTTACTTTTTCTTTTTTCTAATTTTTATTTACTGAAGGTTAATCATCTTATTATTTGATGGTAGGCTACTCATACCATCAAATAATACCCCAAATGTTTACCAGGGCATTTCAAATAGCATCCTTGAACTTCCTTTTCTTTAGCTGTTAGGAAACACTCACTTGTCTAGAATGAGGATTTGCATATTCTTTTTATTGAGAGAATGTTTCTACAGAGTCTCTAATTGAATTTAAGAGTGTTTCTTGAGCAGGATTATAATGTCTCCTAAGACATGGATGCAGTTGGGGGAGAATATACCTGGGAAGGATTGTGATTTTTAAGGTGATTTGAGTATAAGGTGCAACAAGGCCTTGCCATGGGAATTTCTCAGCACATGGCAACCAAAACTCCAGGAATGAGTCCCAGATAACATGAGCATATGGAAAGTTCCAGAACTTGATTCTCACAGTGTAATTTATTGAGTATCAGGAGACTTATTGATCTTGGGATGAAGTAGCCTCACTTGTAGCCATGGGATATTGAGAAAAGGGGAATAGGATGGCTTAGAGAGGCAATAATAAAATTCAACTTCCATGGCCCGGCAAGTAAGACAAGGATCCCTAATAAGGGAAGTGTCTGAGGTAAAGGTAAGGCTAGGTCTAGTGTTAGGAAACAGCCACAGCCAGAAAGGTGATTTCAGAGCAACTGGTCTATGAGGGAAGGCTGACTCCACATTCTCTCTCAGTACTTCTCACTTGTCTTGCTGGGTCAGTTTCTGTCTGAACTTTTCTTTCACTGTGAAATAACTCATTGAGTAACTAGAGAAAGAAAGATAAAATGTGACATACCAAAATGTAAGCAAGTGATTTTTACTCAGAAAGCAACACTGAGAGTTGGTATGCAAGGTCAGCTTTCTTCCACGGAATACCTCTTGCCTTTATTTTCATAGTTCTTACTTTAAAACTTGCTGAGATTATCTACAGGAAGAGAAAATTTTGCTCTGACCACTTGAAGTCTTTTAGTAAGATCTTTGATGATCTGGAACCCAGGATCTGTTCCTAGTAGGTTGATGAAGAGCCGTGGTTGGAGTCCAATTCTAAACATCTGCTCTGGATTCCACATTCTTTCCATGCCTCCTTTGATGGGGAAGGTGGGGGTTCTTACTCAATATCCTGGACTTTCAGATTTGACTGATTTTTATCTTCCTACCCTCTTTATTCCCATACCCCAAATCATACAGCAACTGAAAGATAGAGCAGCTATCTTGGAGGCAGGATCAAATGATTAAGATTCTTTGGAGTCTTACAGGGCTGCATTCGAATCCTAGCCCCACTACCTACAAAATATTTTCAAATGACTTGACCTTTCTTTCTCTGCCTTTTTTCTGTATATTAAAGACTAAATGCCTTACTGGGTTCTTGGAAGAATTATATGAGATGATATTTTCTGGTCAATGCTTAGTACATGAAAGGGGTCTTGTGGGGACCATGTTGGCAGTACTGATGAGGACAGTGCTTTCCCAGCCTTCTCACCTCTGCTCACTTGGATTCGGTATTGAAACATAGAACTTAATACCGGGCAGTTGAAGAGCATAGTAACTGAAAGTAATGAATAGAACTTTCTATATTTCTTAAAGGAGTTTGTAAGATCTCTACACATTTATCTTAATTGTGTTTGTGTCTTTGGCTAAGTAACAGTGGATGTTATTTTTCCTTTCTCAGAAGAGAATCATATTCCCAAGCCCCCAAATTAGATATTATTTGTATACCCATTTTACACAGTCTTGAAATATACTTCATTGAGGTATATCAAACAAGTTTCTTTCCTTGCAAATCATATATTTTTGTTGTAGTAAGTAACCTTTTTAATGAAGCAAATGTTATGTGTAAAGCTGGATGCACTATCACAGACTGAACATTCTGTACAAGGAGCATCCAGAGCGTATTAGAAGTCCCTAGAACCCCTTTAGCAATCATTCTTCCCCAAGGGATGGGAGGTATTTTTTTTTCCTTTTTTTATTTTTATTATTATTCAGCATGGATTTTTTTATACATTTCTTGAGTACAACAGGGTTACCTATACATTTACAACATACATTGTCAGAGTACAATTAGCACCACTTCTTTTTCCACTATAGCTATGGGAGGTATTTTAAGTGGCAACATTGTATTTCTTGAGGATTTTTCCTATTTTTAAACTACACAAATGGAATTATATATATCTGATTTTATATCTGGCTGTTTTGGTTCAGAATCATGTGAGAATCATCTATTGTGTTGTATATAGCA
>PVLC010034114.1:0-17101 GCA_004027655.1 Graphiurus murinus
AGTAATTTTACAAGAGGTATATGCTGCTTTTTTCTCTATTGTCCTTGAGTGAACTTCATATGCCCTTGCCATTATCTGAACAGTGAAATATTAGTCATATTAGCTAATATGAGAGGAGTTATGGCATCTTCAAAGACAACATTTTTTATTTTTATGACAATCAAACAAGCTTATAAATTTTCCTCCAGATGATAAAGTGTCAGGTAGCCTAATTGATTTACTAGTTTCCTAAAATAAATAACAGCTCAGAAATTATCATTTTTGTATTTTCACTGTAGCCTTATAAATGTGATTTAGACAATGGAAACAGAAAATCCATTAGTATATATTTAGTTGGCAGCTCTAAATGCTGTATAATATATTTTTAAATATCTATTTGATTGAATTAGTATTGCTGTGTCCTAGTCCATCGGAATTACATTTACAGTTACGATGGATGGTGTGCTCCCATACGAAGTCACTTTTCATTGTAAAACCATAATGATTATAATCAAAATCAATTTCAAGGGCTTCAAGCCCTCTAGGATTATGGCACTGGCCAAAATAATGGAAAATTAAAATGATTTAAAATCCATTTTAGCCCTGTGTATCTTAAATATTATACTTTATCACATTATGTAAATTACACATATTTGCAACATAGTCTAGTTTAACAGCCTCTTATGTCCTCATGCAAGTGATAAGGGTGACATACTATCCACTTTGTAATGAGTGCATAAAATGATAATTTTGTAGGCAAACATTCCCATCCCACTGACAGATGGAATAAAAGGCTGTTCAAGAACCTTTTCAAAGCAAGTTGAAATAGTCTGATAATGAATAAATAGCAGATGTTGTCATTGTAAATTTTAGAAAACACACATTATACACTCTCCAATTTTTTTGAAAGCAAACTTAAGCCAAATTTGTGTAGGAATATTTATTTTTAATTTAATCTTGTCATAACTTCAGAAGGATCAGAATTATCAAGTACTACTATAATTATTATAGTCCTTAAATAATCCCCTCTATATTTACCTGTTTTGATTATAATCATAAAAATATACAGTATTTCAATGTATAAAATATATTATGCACTAAATATAACTGATTCTGGCCTTCAGTTTTATCCTCCATTCTTTTCTAATAATAAAAGTTTGCACCTTTGTAGAGGGTTTATAAACTTCTTTTCAGAAATGTTTGGTTTTTTAAATGGTTGTGCAAAAGTCTTAGAAAGAGGTTATCTCCATACTTTTATTCAGGGATGCACTAATTTTTCTCATTGTGCTAAGGTGTATTTTGTCCTTTGGTCCAATTTTACTTTTTTTTTTTCTTTCGTTTTGGATGACAACATGCTTTTGAGCTTTCCTGTCTTTTAGTTGTACAAAATAAAACTTTTCAGTGGACTTCCTTAATTTTTAATTTGCCTTACACATCAGATATTATTCACGTAACTCAGAATTTGATGATCATGTTGGGAACTCCCATGTAGGCAGAACAATGTACAGTAATAACCTACCAGTGAAGAAACTTTAGAAATACCTGGTTTGCATTGATTTTTGGCTGAAAAGATTTTTAAAAAGGTGCATAATTATATACTATCTGTTGAACAAACAATTAAATAGTGTTTTTAAAAATTTGAACAAATTTTTTGCAACTAGTATATAATTTGAATCAACTGTAATAATATACTTGGAAGAATCCACTATTTCAGGTGATATATGTATGCTGTACACAAATTAAAAACTTCAATCATTGACATGAAATTTTAGTTGTCTGTGTAGAAAATAAGAATATGGTAGAATTTTAAAAAGATCCTATGAGTTTGGCAATTGAATTATAAACAGGATTCTGGCAGAAGCTATTCTGTGGTATCTATAATGCAAAGCTCTTCTTTATCTACACAAAGAAGCTGCTTTTAATTCTTTCATGGCAATAATGGTCTTTTAAACTTTTACTGTGATGCTTAAATAAAAATCAGTTAATTCTATTTATTTATTTAATAATTTCAGTATATTTTAAAAGATTTAGATGACATGCATATTGTACATAAATATTGTACTTCTCATATTGTCTGATGTAATTTATATTAAAAGTACATCTATACAAATACTGTTAAATACAAATGTATACATTTTTAATCTGTATTTCAAACTTAGGTATTTAATGCAAATTATTCTAATTATAAATTTACATTTCATCTTTGGTTAATTAGCTTTTGTAACATAACAGAGATACATAGATCAGAGGTGATAGTTTAAGTACAGCAAATATAATTATCAAAATCTATATCTTAGCATTTTTTCTTTTTTTATTGGTGCATTGTAGTCATGCATCTTTGTGAGTTATAAGCTAGTACAGGCATACATGCACACATCTCTCATTTAACCCTTCCTCAATTCCCACCCCATTCCCTCCCCCCTCCCTCCTTCGCATATTTGGTTTAATGATTAACTTGATTAGTTTGTGAATGTACATCATGTGCATTAGGGTGTTTCCCTCTCCCCACCCTCCCATCACCTTCAGTTAAGTCATCTTCTTTGCTCATCTAATGTTTCTCCTTTTTTGTCTAGAGCCCTATTATGACCCACTTTCTCCCTAGCTTCCACATATCAGAGAGCATGCGATTTTTTTACTTTTTGTGACTGACTAATCTCACTTAGCATAATGTTTCCAGTCCCACCCATTTCTCTGTAAATTACATGATTTTGTTCTTCTTTATGGCTGAGTAAAATTCCATTGTATATATACCCCATAGTTTTGCAATCCAATCATCTGTTGATGGACATCTTGGCTGGTTTAATAGTTTGGCAATTGTGCATTGTGTGGCTATAAAGATAGATACACAAGCATTTGTTTAATGACATTGTTGAGGCTAGAATTTATTTATCTCTGTATTAGTAAGCTTTCCATTACTGTGAAAAAATACCTAAAGAAATCAAATCAGAGAAAGCAAGATTTATTTAGGCTCTTAGTTTCAGAGGTTTTAGTCCATGATCATATGGCTCCTTTGTTTTGGTCATAAATTGAAGCAGATCATCATGGCAGAAGGACTTAAAGAAAGCTGCTTGCTTTCGTGATGGTAGGCAGGAAGCAAAGAAAGAAATGCGCCGGGGACAAGATATTTCCCCAGGGGTCCCCCTCAAGGACCCACTTCCTTCAACTTCCCTTTGACTAGGGCCAGAATCCTATAGCTTCCACCATTACCCAATAGTCCATTTAGCTATACATCAATTACAAAGTAATTAACTAATGAGATCAGAGTATTCATGATCTAATTACACATCCAAATTTCTATCTCTGAATACTACTGCATTAGGGACAAAATCTTAAGCATGTGAACTTTTGAGGAATATTTTATATCCAAATCAGAACACTGTTTAATGGATTGATCTGGTAGGGATGTTCAACTCCCTACCAAAGAGATGCTGCCAAATCCACACTGTACACTTTCTGTGGCAGTCTAGGTGCATAGCAAAAACATTGTATTCTTAAATTCCTTTTTATTTTTATGGTCTATTTTTACCAGAGGAATCATAGCTTCATTAGCATGTACATTTTCTGTGCTGGAGGGATATTTTTTAGCAGTGCATTCATATTCTATAACTACATTCTATAATTTGTCTTTTTCCTCTAATATCTGGATAAACGAAGTATTTTTCTCTCTTTTCTTCTGGCTTGTGACATTGCTGATTGAGAAAGCCATAAGATTTAACAAATGTGGATTTAACTCCTAACAAGAAAGATTGTATGGGGCCTTCACTGCATCACTGAGGCATAGAAATCTGGCAAGGCCACAAACTACAAGCCACATATCTTTAGGATATCATGTGAGTTAATAGTCCATTGCCTGTGTGGTCAGCCTTCACAAATATCTTCTGAGGAACTCCATCTATAATTGTGAGTCTAGATACCAGAAATGTTTATATCTTTGTCTGGATTGTATCTCAGGGTTAAAGTACTTTCCTAGAATGCATGAGGCCCTAGGTTTAGTCTCCAGTTATATACCACACACACACACTGTGTGTGTGTGTGTGTGTGTGTGCTTATATCTTGGAAGAACATAATTTATATTTTATACCAGGGAGTTTTCTAAGTCTTAATTACAGAGAAGGGGAATTTACAAAAAACATTGTATTATTGTTTTATACTGCCTACTCATATATGTTTAAACATACACAAGAGCTTGATCCAAAGACTAGATTTCACTTAAAATTTTCCCCTGTTAGCAACTTATTGAATAATTAATATCTAACTTTATTTATATGTAGTAAAGTATATTATTGAAATATTTCAAAAGCTTATAACAATGTTTGAGGAATTAATTTAGCTAAGCTCAAAGTAAAATTTTATAAATATAAAAATATTTCAAGGTAACTTGAAATTGACCAAAAAGTATGCACAATACAACACTGAGTGAATTTTTAGTAATTACCACATACAATAGAAATATGTTAATAATCTTCCTGTTTTAAAATGAATTGCTTAGATTGCAGTTTCCACAACTGAGAAAAAAATTTTTGGTACTACTCTAAATGAAATAACGACTGAAAGATTCTTGCATTCTTTATGGAACTGTTTAAATTTGACACTTTGGATGATATTTTTAATCTCCTTTTAGTGAATTTTGTTTGATAAATTGCTTTATAAAACATATAAACATAACGAGAAATGGAAAGAGTTCTAATAATATAGTGACAGTCTGTTTTAATCATGATATTATTAATCAGAGATAAAAAGGGAAAGAAAAATTAGAATAGTCTAATTATCTAAACTCCAATTCTCTCAACCCTTCATTAATCTTTGGTAAATTTATCCTAATGACCTTAAAAACAATTATTCACCCAGAGTCACAGAGCAATCAGTTACTTATTCTTTTGATCTCTTTATATCCCTGACTTCTTTTAGAAATTTTGTGGGTGCTAAAAAGATCATATTTAGCATAAAATATAAAAGGCAGAAACAGCTGATTTGCAAGTAGTAAATCTGTAATGTTTACATTTAGATTGCTCACTTCACATTAGTTAACTACAAACTTTTAATTCATGAACGAAGCTAAAATTAAAATAGCTTAGAGTTTACTGAGCTTCACTTTCTTCCTGTTCTTTACAAAGGATTAAAAGTTAACATTGGGAATTATTTGTTTTGGATTAACAGTCCAACAAAATTGTAACCCAATAGTAGACAAAAAAACAACCTTGTAAGCAAAATAAACAAGATATTTATTTAGTAAGGAAGATTATTGTACATACTGCAGGCAAAACCAGGTAAATAGTAAATTTTAATTACCACAAATAATAAAAACCAGGAAACAGGAGAAATGGATAATTTCTTTAATCCTTTCCCAAGTCAAATTCTTTAACTGTAATGACAGTTTTAATAATTCATGTACATATCAAAAGATGCAAACTAGATCTTCTGAAATCTGTGTTATCGTGATCACAGGATTTTTTTTTGTCTCCTTTCAAATACTTTAAAATATTTTTGCTTGTTTCTGTGACATAGAGGCATCGGATATTACATACTATGATGTTATTCTTATTGATTCTCTTACTGATTCTCTTTCAAAAAGAATAATGAAAATCATAATTCTTTATATAGTGAAAAAATAAAGACATTATCAGTGACATTGATAGTGCTTGCTTCCTATGTAGAATGATATCGATCAAATCACTATAAGTGGTATGGTCATGAAATGATCCTGAATTTCACTGTAGGCCCAGGATCTTCCAAGAGACTTTCTGATGTTCCAGACTGTACCTCTGAGTTAGCTAAATATGTTGTGATGAAATTCAGAACTCATTGTTTCATAGATAGGCTGAATACGGCACTTTCACTCCATTAGCAACTGCCAGGTTCATTTTGGATTTGACATTCCCTATCTAATTTGACACCAAATAGCTAATCTCTTTACCCTTTAAATTTCTGATGTGTCATATTGCATTACATTTCTTCTGTCACCTTCCATCACTGTATATTTTGTCACATAGAAAAGCCAATGTGATTTGACATCACACAAGATGATGGGATCCAAGAGATTTAAAGCCATACTAGTCAGTGGTGCAGAAATGTGACACATTGCTTCAAATGTGCAAATACTTTTTGAAAAGTAGATATCTGCTAAAAGCAGATATATAGGGTCATCCATAATAGTTAAGGGAAAAGATATGGAGTATAACTTTTAGTGGCAAATCTAAAACACGGTGCTGCTCTATATAAGTAATAAAAAAAATTGATTCAAGGTGACAATGGCCGGAGAAAAATTAGTTTGATTCTATTGTATTTTGTGTAGTAAGCAGTCTCCTAAACTCATTTATAACCCACTGAAATGCCTCTCAAAATGTTGTCATTTTATTTTGGGAAAAAACTGTAAATAACTGGCGTAGGCTTATTTATGACAAACCAGGTATTGTCCTTTGTATTTAATAACTAAAATTCTGAAAATTTAAAAGAATATGTTACTTCCATTCAAGGTAAATAGGTGCATTTTATTTTTAACTTGACCAATAAAGAAGCCAAATGCCTAAGAAGTAAGTATAATATGTTCCATTATAAATAAAAGAAATATTACTTGATTTTATTTGATAATATGTACATATTATTTACATGTATCTATATTACTTCACTATAAATAGATTAAACTGAGGTAAAAAAAACCCACATATTGTTTTAGTAAAATTGTATATCCAGGATCAAGAAGAAGTGATGTGATTTTTATTGCAAAAGGATGGATAAGTAAAATTAGAACTTAGCAACAAAAAATTAAAATCCAAATTTAAGATCCAAATAAGAACTGGTTGCAAACATCCAGTGATACTCAGAAAAGACTGCAGAATTTTCCCAGAATAATTTCCTCAATCACAGAACTGGGGGTTTTAACCTTTGGGAATGAAATTACAACCCATTACGTAATTTGGGTTGTAATTTCATTACTACTTCCTATTTCTATGTCTATAAGTAGGCAAAGTAAGGTACTGACACTTTAGGACTAAGCTTAGTACCATCAATGTTCCTTCCTTACCTATGACTTTGTGTCCTTATTAACTGATTTCTCTATTTTTAATAGGTGAATCTCTGTATTGGGAGTATCATCAATTTTCTTTTCATATGAAGGACACTGGGTTGTGTCCTGCAGCCAGTTTCAGATTAAGACTCTTTATGTATGCTGCTAATTGCTAATGAATTCATGTCAGAAAAACTGTCTATCTGATTAAATCTAATAGTATCAATTCCCAGTTCACTGTTACTGTGTTTCAGTATCTCTTCAATCTAAAACTTATATACACTTACTTTATGTCAAAACTACCAACTACCCCTGTTTTCATGTAATGGATTCAGTGCCCATTCTCTGGACTTAAATATTTCTCCACTATCTGTCTTCAGGTTTCTCATTCACAAAGGAACTACAATTCGATCATTGGAAGTTCTTAATTCTGATCCCAACTGTTCTACCCAATCACACTTAGAAATCTGGCCATCACCAAATATCGCTGTTGTATAAAAGTTGAAAAATCTTACTTATGGATAATTAAAGTATACTGTGATTGCTAAAGAGGAATACACATTATTAAAGGGCAAGGATAGCTGGGCGTGGTGGCGCACACTTGTAATCCCAGCATTCGGGAGGCTAACACCGCAGGATTCAGGTTCGCGGCCAGCCTCAGCTACCTAGTGAGGCACTCTGCAACTTAGTGAGACTCGGTTTCAAAATAAAGAATAAAAAAATAGGGCTGGGGATTGGGGGTGTAGCTTGGAGGTAGAATGCCCCTGAGTTCAATCCCTAGTACCGCAAAAAAAAAAAAAAAAGGGCAAGGATAATAAGGATGTTATCATACTTAATATAAAATAGAGTAATCAAGAGGCAGTAAGAGATGCTATACATTAGTTTAAAATTTTTTTTGTTTGTGTACTTAGAAATATGATAGGTGATATTCAATTAAAAGGACTTAATGTGATCTTTGCAGAAGAGTAATATAATACTTCAGAGAGAAATGCTTAAAAATATTTAAAAACTTTCTAGAAATAGCAGTTTATCGTGTTACCAGAAGTATGTGAGTAAATTGACATATCCTCTCCTCTCAAGCTGTCTTATTTTGAAAAAAAATATAAAATTCCAAGAAAAATATTGTATGAACTTACAAAAAGAATACACTTCATTTAATGTAGAAATCTATGTTTATATCCTTAGCATCTATTTAATCAGTTTTTCTCAAACTGAGAATTCAACAATCAGTGAATGTATGGCGAACAACTAAGAATTGTTTGAACAGCTAACACAATGTAATTATTTTTATTATAGTTAAAAAGAAATTAAACTTTTTAATTAGAAAGTTCCATTGCAATTTGAATCTAAGCAACTATTCATAAAATAGCCACTGGCACTGTCATTAAAGTAAAAATAGATTGAATTTAAATTAAAATAAATGCCTTTTCAGAAAACACAGCTGGGCTTCTAATACATTTTCTCCATAAAAATCTCTTAAAATGAAAGCTTTGAATTATTGGGATCACATCTTCCATTTGATTAATTATCAATTTAATACATATATATATACTTTTAATTTTATAGTCCAAGTATTACATACTCTGTTGATAATTACTTATAAAGTTCATTATTTTAAGATGCAACTTTAATAGAGGGCCTGATAAAACCTGATCTTTCTTTCATGTTAAAGAAAAAATTCTAGTTAAGTAAAAGGAAGATATTTTTGATACACATTTTAGTTCAATTATAGTATAAATGATAGAATAAATATTATAGAGTAATAGTTCTTGTGTGTCTATTAATGGTTTATATTTTTATTGAGCAGTATAAAAGAAGTATATGAATCAAAATGAGCATTTTTAAAGGTACTTAAAATGGTATTGCAGAGTTTAAGCCTTAAAATGTTATACCGCTGACAATGGAAAGAAATCAATTTAAATTTTCCACATAGAAAATAGTGGTTAGCGCCGGGCGTGGTGGCACAGGCTTGTAATCCCAGCATTCGAGAGGCTGAGACCGGAGGATCCGGGTTCGCGGCCAGCCTCAGCTACCTAGTGAGGCACTCCGCAACTTAGTGAGACTCGGTTTCAAAATAAAGAATAAAAACTAGGGCTGAGGGTATAGCTCGGAGGTAGAGTGCCCCTGAGTTCAATCCCCAGTACCACAAAAAAAAAAAAAAAAGAAAATAGTGGTTAGCTAGGTATGTAAATTTTTAATCCTTAAATAAAATTATGATTCAAATTTAAAACATCTCACTAGTTTTTGTCTACTGTAATGGAAGAGATAATGTTCCTGTCTTCAAAAACATTTTCATTAAGTTTGGTGAAAACAAGAAGCAACTGGCAGGTAACCAAGCATTTATAGTTAAGTAAAGTTTTTGTACTATCAGCTTTTATCGTGTGGTAATCTGTACATAGATCCAAGTAAAATTTAAAAGTAATAAAAAGCAAGGGACGCAATATTTTAGAACTTGCAAAAGTTAAGAGATATCTTGCCTACTTTATTTCTCTATACTTCTAGTTCTGACAGACTATCTAATAAAAAGGCAAGGCCAGAAGGCCAAAAAGCACTATGAATAATTTCAATTCCAGAATAGCCTGAAGGTTGTCAGTACAGAGATGAGCAAATTTGGGACTAAAATCCACTCTTAGAGTTTCTCACAAAGAAAGGAATGAGGCTTGAAGTAACGAGAAAAAGTTTAACAGACGAGATAATGCTAATTCTAGGGGAAAACAAAAGAAAGAGGGTCAAAATAGGGATTGAAAATAAAACCCTGATTGTGTGGCTAAATGCAATGAGTTTGCCTCTTGGTGAGTGCAAAGCTAATAAACACAAACAGAAGATAAAGGAATGGGGAGACATTTATTACTTTCAACAGTAAGGAGAGTACTGGAATTAATTCATAAAGCAGTACTTTATCCTCAATAAAAGAAAACAAGAGGATTTTATTGGGAAACTTGCACATATTCGTATAGAAAAATGCATGTACTGGTTGGCCCATTCCTGAGCATGCTCAGTTTAAGGCACACATTTCTGAATATGTTCAATTCAAGGTCATAAATCTCTCCAAAAAGGAATGAAGGTGGTCAGGGTCATTTCTAGGCAAAGAATTTGGTATTATAATGAGCATGGCTTAGTCTAGATCACATGAATGAGGTACAGTGACTAGGTGATCTTGTCTTTTCAAAGGGTAGTAGCTTTCTCCCCATTAAGGATAGAATTTTTGCACTTCAAGGTGCTAGCCTTGCTTGGTGTCTCACAATTGTTTTAATAGATGTCTCCATTCTATACCAGCTATAAAAAAAAATAGAAATGAGAGAATGTGACTGTAAAGAACTTTGAACAGAGGAATTAATATTTTTCAATTCTTTGAAATAGGAAATCCCATCCTTACTCTTCAACTTTTCCCCAGTTCCCTTTTCCTATATACCCCTTGCTCTCTGCTCTCACCAAGTAGAATAGTGGTGTGATTAAGCACCTTTTCAGCAGGGTTGGTGGCTGGTAAAAAGTAAATAAAATTTAAGGGAGTATAGATATAGATAAGTGGTTTTATAAGAAAAAACATGTTTCATAATAAAGACATATGTACAGTCAACCTTTAGTATTCATGGGTTTTGAGTCTGCAAATTCAAGCAACCAGAGGTTGAAAATATTTGTACGGAAAAAAAAAAAGTCTACATTGAATTGAACATGTATAGAGCTTATTTTTTGCATCTTAAATTAGATATTTTAAGTATTCCAGAGATGATTTAAAATACATGAAAGGATATGCCTCAGTCATATGCCATTTTATATAAGGTACTGACTCTGTGGGTTTTGATATCCATGAGGGTCATAGAAGTTATGAATAAAACTTTATTCATAGCTTCTATCATAGAAAATATATTTTTATCCTAAAATCTATGGATAAAGAGTGACAATGTGTTATATATACATATATATGATACTAAAGGGTGACTATATGTGTGCTTATATGTGTGTGCATATACATATATATGTATATATTCATCTACATAATTTAGAATGCACATACATGTATATTATTTAGAAATGTAGAAATTCCTACATATATAATATATTAATAATAGAAAATAAGACATGAAGTAGAATTTTTGTTATTTATTTTTGTTACTGTGAGATTTTTGTTTGTAGGTCTATGAGATTTGAATGTTCAATACTGACTTGTATGCAATGGGAAGTAGTTTATTTTTTCTAAAAGAGAAAATACTACTCATTTTCTGAAAGACAAATTCAAAACAGATATATAGATATAATTAAAGAAAATAGTAGAAAGGAGACCAATAAGGAGACCTTCGGAAGGTTTCAGGTAAATAATTATGAGGCCCTGAATTAAAATGAAACAAATAAGCCAGAACCAAAAGATATGTTAAGCATTATTTGAAAATAATTTCAATGTGTTAGTGAAACAAAGAGAAGATGTAGAAAGTGAAGAGCAGAAATAATTGAGAAATTTTTGGAAATTAAAAAGTATATTCACAAAAAGGAGTAATTTGTCATTAGAACTTTCTTTTTTCTTTTTCCTTTTCTTTCCATTTCACAAAGAGAATATTTAAGAGTGTCTTGTATACAACACACTTGGATTTCAGAAGTATATAATGAATAATTATAAACAAAGAAAAAACTTACACAACAGATATTTTAAGTGTATGAGGTTACTGTAAAAAATAAGAAAAAAAATTTATTTTGAAGCAAGTGAGACAAAGGGACCATTGAAGATTATTCTTGCTCATTTTAGTAGCAATAAATCTACATTTATTGAGCCATGAATAAGAAATACCAAATTCTGTGGAGACTTTTTAGAAATAAATTTCCCTTTCCTAAAAGATAAGTTTAAACATTTACAGGCAGAACAAATTTCCTAAACAGTATGAAACATCAAATTTATATGCCATGATCCTCTTGAGATTTTTTCAAGTCATGAGAGTAATATATTGAAAGATGCTATAGAATCAGGAAAAGTAAATGTTAAAGTCAGAAATATCATGAAAGAGAGTCTGACCATTACATTAAAAGACTTAAGATAATTGATCTTATTTTTTCTTAAGAAACGTCAGCTGACTGAAACAAAAAACACATGTTAATTTGGACTTAAAAGGTAAATTTACTTTTTCTTATTTCTAATTTGTCTTGCTGATACTGACTGGTAATTTAGTGTGAAGTTAAATAATTTATTTGATTAGGTAAGAACAATTTAAAAAAAAACAGGGATTTTACAAATTTCTCTTCTAGTGACAGGTGCCTTTAAGAGTTGCAAAATCCAAGTGTAGCTTTCTATTTAGCAGATATGAACTTATGTATACTTTTGGGAGAAGAAGGCTCTTCAGAGTTATATGCAATGCTTCATTTCTAATAAACACTAAACCAGAAGTGAAGCTTTTTTTTTTTTTCCTTGAGGAGAAAGCCTGCCATGAATCCTTGGGCAGTGATTTATCAGAGGAGTAAGGGTGAGAGGAGAACAATCCTGCTTGTAGGACACTACTAGATAAATGAGGGTTCCCTGTGTACTAAGATTGTTTGGCATGGCTGCAAAACCATTATGTTTGGTGAATTATAAAAGAAAATGCTGCTTTGCCAAACCCTTGAGAAGCAATATCAACTAGTATAAGAGAACTGACTATATAACTTCTGATACTATTTAACCACTCTAAATTGTATTTCTGAATATATTAATAAGTATTAAAATATAAAACTAACATAAATGGATATTTATATTAAAAGAGACAGTGTAAATGGAGCATTTAACAAAATAAAAATATTTTCTAACATAAACATTAAGCTTGTTTTTCTCCTTTGTAATAAGGCTTTTAAATATTTTTTAAATAATAATGTCCTAACCATTTTCTACCAATATTATATTTATTTTTATATAGAATAATAATAAAAAAAGCCAGGCAAGCTGGCACATACCTGCAATCCCAGTACTTGGGAAGCTGAGACAGGAGGATCTCAGGTTAACAGCCTCAGCAACTTAGCTTAGCAAGGCTCTCCACAACTTAGTGAGATCCTGTTTCAAAATAAAATATAAAACAGAGCTGAGGGTGTAGAATATCCTTGGCTTCAATTCACAATGCCACCAAAAAAATATATAAATAAATAAAATAAAAGTAGAGCTGGGCATGGTGGCACATGCTTCTAATTCCAGCATTTGGGAGGCTGAAACTGGAGGATCCACGTTCACGGCCAGTCTCAGCTACCTAGTAAGGCACTCCACAACTTAGTGAGACCCGGTTTCAAAATAAAGAATAAAAAAATAGGGCTAGGGGTATAGCTCGGAGGTAGAATGCTCCTGAGTTCAATCCCCAGTACCGCAAAAAAAAAAAGTAGAAAAAAGCATAGGAAATTAAATGAACTTCTATGAACTTCTTAATTTCTAAATTTAACAGTAGAATTATGTTTTTTAAATGTGGTTCTGGTTATTAGTTGTGAATGTAGCAAAATAATGTGAAGATATTTACTGAAAATAAAGGGAGATACTTAACATATTTTTTTAAACAACACTGAATGATCCTGATTAGAACACTCTAAGATTACGTGACTTTGGGTTGATGAGATGATTCCCATTTGGAAGGGCAGATTGAAGGGTAAGTCCTGCCCTGAATGTAGGCAGCACTGTTCTGATAGCCACAGGACCTGGATAAAAAGGAAAAGGCATGCATGGTTCTTCCTGAGAAAAACACATCACATCTGTTCCCTCACCTGGAGAAATCAGCCTTCAGGTCTTCAAACTGGAATTTCACCATGCTTTATCTAGAGTTTCCTGACTATTCTGTCTTGGACTGGGACTGCATTATTGGTCATTCCTATTCTGAGATGCCACAGCACTTGGGCCACCTGAAGCACCTGCTGTTTCTTCTGCTCTCTGCATGCAGGCAGCAACTTGACACTACACTTTTTTTTTTTTTTTTTTTTTTTGTGGTACTGGGGATTGAACTCAGGGGCATTCTACCTCCGAGCTATACTCTCAGCCCATTTTTTATTCTTTACTTTGAAACAGGGTCTCACTAAGTTGCGGAGTACCTCACTAGGTAGCTGAGACTGGCTGCGAACCCAGATCCTCCAGTCTCAGCCTCCCAAAAGCTGGGATTACAAGCATGCGGCACCATGCCTGGCTGGCACTACACTTTTTTGGACTGTAAGCTGATCTGATAAATCCCTTTTATCATATACATATCCTATGAATTCTGTTACTCATAGGATACAGAGGCTCAAAATCTTTTCATCTTATACTGCTATATTTCAACCTTTCCTAGGATAAATTTTTGTGCAAATTCATCGTTTTTCTGATCAGTTACAATTATATTCAGGTCAGGAAGGGGGTAGTAAATGACTTTTTTTTTTTTTTTAGTATAAAAGCATGTTTCATCTACTATAATATAAAAACCTAAATATTATCTTATTTAAAAATCTTTCCCTCTCCTTAACTGGGCTCACTTTAGGCCAGGAAACTTGTATTAGTTTCTTCTCTTTTTCCAAATCATTCTCCAACTGGAAGATTAGAAATTCTATCATATGGAGATAATGGCCTTCTCAATCAGAACAGAGGGAAATTGATGTGAATCAGAAAAGATCATACTGAATAGTGCAGTGGTTATGCAGCGTCAATATCCTCTGACAGGTACTCTCTCTAATGGGATACTTTTGTGGGATATTTATATTACTCCCATTATTTGGAGAACATTTCTTAATTGACTATTATATAGAGGGCACTCTTGAATCTTTGGATGCAATATTTTATGACTTCTTTGAATCTACTCATGCTGGTGGATACTTTTTTTTTTTTTTGATGAGACTCATCTCTTCCCTCCTTGCCAAACTGTTTCTATCTGAGAATATCAGGATCCAGAGAAATTCCCCTGCATCCTGATTCTACTCTCCCATTGCATTCTAAAAATTTAAGTAGTTCTTAGTATTACTTTTTTGTGCTGTTAAATAAGATCCTTGTAGTCTCTTAATTTAGACTTCTCATGGAGTGAATATGGTATCATTTTCTATGTCCACTGAACCCTAAGATACACCTCCAGTTCTCTGAAAGGGACTAGCTTTACAACCACTCTGTTTGCTCGGGGAAATCATTCATTCCTCACCTCATAAAATAATGAAAGTATTTTTAAAAACATGGTTAAAGTGGTCTCAATGTGAAAAGTTGACTTAGCTGTGGACAGAAAAGATGTACTATCTTAAAATGAAGCAACTATGTGAAGTTCTAGGAACTAGATACTGAGACCCGTAGTCCCCAGCCTTCAGTCTTTTCCAAATACCCCAACTTGTCATGTTAACATATTCCTGGCAAAAGTCTGGTCAATACTAATGAATTCAAATAAGTATGACACCAAAACTGGACAAAGTAACATCTATATATTGAGTCCCACAGTTTCAGTGAAAGGTCTACAAGCACAAGGGAATTCCTGTAGTGACAAATGTTAAAGAAGCACTCAGCACTCAAGCTGCCTTTGAGAATTTCATCTTTAACATGGACGGGCTCTCAAGGATAGCCAAGTGATGGAGGAGAACCCACAATATGAAAGAGAGTTCAAAGCTGGTAATAAAATAATAGATCAAACATTAATATAACTAATAGAAGGATAAAGGAAGATAACACTCGGATTGATAAGATACAGGATTGATAACAATAACTGTATGATGTTATTTACAAAGTCAGAGGACATGGGTGCATTTCAATGGTGGAATGCTTTCCTACCATGTGTGTGAAGCTCTGGGTTTGATCTGCAGCACCAAGAATAAACAAACAAATAAATACAAGTAAATAAGTAAATAAATAAGAATGAACTCTTAGAAATTAAAAATTTAATTGGGGAAGGGTTAATGAGAAATATGTGCATGGATGTCTTTACCTGTACTAGCTTGTACCCAACAAAAATGTGTGATTAACCCTGTTGTACCCAAGAAATGTATAAAAATCCATGCTAAAAAAATAAATTAATTAATTTAAAAAAAAAGAAATTAAAAATTTAATAGCTAAAATAATTTTAAACCTTAATAAAAATTTGGGATTTAAGTTTAGGCGACGTCTTGTGCTATTGTTTGAAGGTGGTTTGTCAACCAAAGGTTCACATAACAGCAGCATTGAGGTGGTGAAACTTTAAGGGGGTGAGCCTTAGTACAAGATATCTAGGTCATGCGGGTTCTACCTTCATGAATAGATTAATTCTGTGTTATGGGAGTGGGTCAGGTATCATGGGACTGAATAAGATCTTTTATGAATGGATTGTTATTTAGTGAAGCCACTCCATGGGCTTGGCCCTTTTTTATGCAGCCAGTGTTGAATTCACTTTTCCATAATCTTGTGACACAGACAGGGGTGAGGGGGAGGCTTGCTGATATGCCAGCTCCATGCTGTTTAGACCCTCCAGCCACCTGAAGCTCCAGTCATATAAACCTCTATATAAGCTACTCAGGCTGAGGTATTTGGTTATACACAACAACAAAAAAACTGACAAAGACATTTGGAAATTAATCATGAAGAAAGAGTAACATAGCAAAACCTAAGATGAGAAAATTAGAAGATCAGTCCAAAATGTCTATTATCAGAACATACGTCCTCATGTTTTTTTCTTTAAAATTTAAATATATTTTTCTAAACATTTACATTTTTGTTACTACTACTTTCTTTTTATAGTAGAAGAAAATGTTGTCCTTAGAATTTTTCCATATGTCTTTTTCCTTTAAGAAAACATAGTAATCCTCATTAAGTCTATAAGTAATTTTCACTTTTCAAATCCTTCAAAAAGTAAAGTCTTTTCTTGTTAAGTTAATTATCTTGGGGGATGCATTATAAGCAACAAAATATTGAACTCTAAATAGAATCACAAGAGTCAGATGTTTACTGTTTCCCATGTGCATAAAGCTAGAGAAATCACAATGCTAGTGATGTCTATACTTATATTATTTTTAAGTCGTTTGAATAAAAAAACAGTGTTTTGGACACTGTTCTATTCATAACACCAAGCAGAGTATTTTCAATCAACTTTCACTTAAAATGTGACAGTAATTGAGTAAGAAATAGAGACAGGTCTCTCAACAAGAAAAGAAATGGAGGTAGATCTCTCAACAAATAAACTGAGGAATAAAAGAATGCAGGATAGAAATGCAAGATAA